>RXPK01004836.1:0-49201 GCA_004143645.1 Protaetia brevitarsis
TTCACATAGGCTCTAAATTACATTAATTAATACCTTGTTCGGGCAGTCTGGCAAACGTCGCCGCCCGTAAATGGTTATTAACTTTATTTATATGTAATTAGAACATTTATTTTTTTATTGCATTTCCGATTCTTCGTAAAAAGCTCAAATTAAACCAATTGGTTTAAGGATATCCGTAACAAGTGTAAGAATTCGAAAGCGCCACATACTTAAAATTCAAACATGCTTAGGAAGAAAAATTTCCAAATAAAACATTACTTTGTAAATGTTTCATGTTCGTATCTAAAGCATTTTGCGGAAGACTTTGATACTACGTGGACATTTACGCTCGGTCATCAAGTAGAAACAGCTATCCATACGTTTTTCTTAAGATGAATAATAACCTCTGTTTTAGGAGAACCAAATACTTGTGTTCCGTCAAACTGACGTGTATTTATGTACAATATATCTTATCAATGGAACTGCATAAAGAAAATGGAACGGCACATAAATAGTAGTTGACTGAGGGCCAGATTTTGAATGTTAGCAATCATCCCCAACAGCTATACATCAGTTTCTAGCGTGACAGATAGTCACATTATTGCCCTTTCAAGCTCTTATACCTCTTTATGTACATAATCTCTACTTGTTTAAAACTTGTCAGCAGATCGTGACATATTTGCCCTCAATCCTTTCTATCTTTCTCGGCTTCAACGCCTGCAATATATTCTACAGGCAGCAGCCGTCCCAGTTAGATTAGATTAGGAATTGGGGTTGGCCTATGGACCTGCTTCACACGCGACCCTTTTCAGATCTCTTGTGATCCCTTCCTAGAGGCCGCTCTTCAATTTAGCCCTCTTAATGTAAGCCTATTCATCTTTGAGAAGCTCGGCTCTCTATTGTATAGCTACTAGTTGTGGGACTTACCACGCCCATTACTAGAAACCTTGTCCTCGCCAGGCCTTCACATTGGCAAAACACAAGAACTGGTATTTTCCTCCCACTTGGCAGAATCTGCAGGTCCTGCGTTCATCTGCCCAGCCTATGTTACACATATGCTTGATGTAGTCTACAGCTGACCAAGCCAGGCAACCTACAATCACTTGACAGTCTCCTGTCTATATTCAGCTAGAATATCCAGTAAATTTCAGGCTGTTCTTTAGGGAACTCTTTTTTCCTATCTCAAGGTCCCGATGATTTTTGCCACCCACTCTCTGGATGGCATATATAGTCATCCAGTTCATATGATTGGATTTTCTATATTTGCCGATTTGCAGTGCCGATAAAGAAGAGCTAGCTCCAACGAATGACCTTGACGAACCGATCGGCTGGCCAGTTTCGTTCCTGCCGTCTCATTTCCTAGTCACGCCCGAGTGGCTAGGAATCCAGGCCATAGTTAATTTTCTTTGGGTGCCCACCTCATTTAAGGCGCTTACACAGTCCCAAATCAGCTTAGAGTCCACACCTATGGAACTAATCGGTTTAAGTGTGTCAGAGAAAATAGCGACGCTTTTATCTGGCTCGGTACATCTTACTACTTCTCGGACACAATGGTGTATCGCAGAGAGAATTGAAGAAGTAAATAAATGCGAGGTTTAATTTTTTTTTATAGTAAATCTATCAGTTTAGCTAAAATATTTTCGACTTATAGTAATGTTTCCTTTTATTGGAAGTAGCTGTCACCTTTGTTATTGCGAATGGAAAGGTAGTGTTTTTATTTCAAATTTGGATTCTGAATTTTATGTCAAGTTACCTAACATACCATGCACCTAATGTTTATGCTTTACAGATATTCCTTTTTTAAATAATTTTGCGTTATGTAGTGGTTCAAGAATTTTTAAGTTGCAGTTGTTTGCAGTTGGCACAATGACCTTTTTTCATTTTCATTTGCAAATAATATTTACCAAAAAGGGGCATTTATTTCCAATACTGAAATTAAGGAAGATCTTTAATTTCTGGTAACTCATTTTTTTTTTTAATAGTAACCAGTGATTTTCTCTGCGGCAATTGATTATCCGTCAAAAAAATACGGATAAATGTCAAGAGCCATATTAAGCTGAAAAGTATACTTTAGGAGATGTTTCAAAAAAGCTGTCGCAGCATAATGATTACAACTACATGTGTCGGTTCTATGTGGCCATGATTGAACAATAACTCATCTATACTAAGTAAATACTATAGAGGGTGGTATTTGCATCTTGCTCTTGTTTATAATATCTACACAAAATAAGTTAAAAAATTAATACACAAATACCCATACATACATAAACATATCAATCATTTAATGAATTCTTTCATATAAAATTACTTATTAAACAAAGTTTTCATATTTCTACAATTTTTAATTCACATTTCTTAATTTAACATGAATATACCTCTCAACATATATACACACATTTTAAAACATTTATATGTATTTGTTATACACATACACACAAACAACAAAAAAATATTTACTTTTTAAGAGTTTACAAACAGTACAACACCTATTGCAGTCCGTTTTTCATATTTAAAATACCTAAATCACAATTTTAACGTGTTATCCAATTTCAATTTGTGCAATGTTTATTTTTATTTTTATTTCTATTTTTTTTAAATGTAATTGTTTTTAAATTGTAAGAAAATTTTAATAATAAGTGCCGGCTTTAAATTCTAATGACGTATTGCTGTGAACTGATTGTACAAGCATATATGTTTCAAGAAATTAAAAATGACAAAATTAATTTAAAAATTAAATTAACTAGCTCAGCATAAAGATTTTAAAGGGCGCACAAAAACAATACCTCAAGGTTATTTTCAGAATTGAATAATCATAAAACAAAATTGGGGGTAAGTAAATTGACTTTCTTTCAAATCCCATAATTGAATGGCTAATTCAACAATAAAAGTACTTATTTAAATGATATTTATAATCAAAGTTTTATTGTTCAAAAGAAAAAAGAAAAAAAAACATTTAATTACAAACAAAGGGGAAAAAACCTTAAGACAGAATGTCTTGGATTAAAATAACCCCTCGTGAATTTACACTTAAAAAGGGCAAGCAAATCTTTAGCAAACAACTGGTAGATCGTTCTGAAGGAATTTCTTTATACCACAAAAAAATCCACGTGGTTCTCAAAAAACAAAATCCAAAATGAAATTTAAAATACAAGCTCTAAGCTCCTCTTTCACCTACGCCGAGGTGATTAATACAATAAAAATTAATTAACAAAAACGGAAATTTTAAACTCTTACGCGGTTACTCTACAAATTATTAACGGCCTTATACATAATTTGCACAATATTATAACATGAATAATAACTGAGTTGTCTGAATGATGATCAAATAACAAAAAGAATCCTCTTACAAATGAAAAGATTGCAAATGGATACAAAGAGCTCTATATTTACATATACTTACATACGCGACAATAATCAGACCTGAGTTCCTTTAGAGGCCTTCTCAACGCGTATCTACAAATGCATTGCGCGCGCTGGTCAGCCGCAAAAATCATAAATGCTTTTAAGAAGGACCTAAGACATGAAAAACAAAAGTTAAACATATAAAGGAAAGGAAATAAACTACTACTGAAAATAAACTACACAAACAAAACTACTAAATTCTTAGCAATATACAAACATTAATTTCAGTGGAATTTGCGCGCGGAAAGCCCAAAGTTGATCTTCGAAAATAACACTATTGAAGTCAAATACCGGAGAGCCCTGCCACTAGCAGTATGTACGTTATATAAATTATAAGTTAAAATTAGATCATACTAATAATTTGTTATTTTATTTATTCAAACAGTACGCCTAAGGATGCTAGACCGAAACGGTTATTAATAATAATAAATTAAAGATTGGCTAGAAACATTTTCCCATTTTTTTTCTTATACGAACATCATAATTCTACCAATCCAGAACTATCAACATCTTATAAGCTGAGTTTGTATCTGATGTGGATGAAGTAATAAATTCAACATTATAAGGAGGGATTTGATTTTATATTAAAATAAGAAATTGAAAAATTAAATACAGAATTTTATCAAGCACTTTCTATATTTCATTTTTTCTTCTTATTTAAATATTATATTTTAGGAATGCCAGCTGCAAAAATACGTTCATAGGAAATTAAGCCACTCATTTATGAACTTGAGTTTGTTTTATTTTATTTTTTTTTTTAATATCTGTAAAACAATGAGACTGTATAATTAAATTAGATAAGCGTTAATGAAATTTAAACATTTTTTTCAAACTTATCTATTAATCACCTAGTACTGAGAAGAAAATAATCAATAGTGTCTAACGTTTGGCAGCGTTAATTTAAAATCAGTAAGGTCCTCTATTTATCTCTACTCTTTTTAAAATTTGTACACAGATTGGCATATTACTGTATTTTTACTGGCAATCACATGGCATGCTAAAGTTTTCAAAGATTTATAACATGATATCAATTTACTTTTTATGTATAACCAGTTTAAAATTTATACATACACCGCGCAAGTCATTAATTGGTGTAATTTAGTGATATACTTCATCTTCATTTTTACTTAGCTTTATGTATGAATTTTGACAGGTTTTAAAAAAAAAAACGATGTAAAAATATTCAAGCAATGTTAAATGTAAGAGAGACGAGGATTGTTGAAATTTTTTTTGTTTTTTTGTCTGAAAACATTCCACAGGTTTTACCTTTACGCAAATATTTACAATAATCTGTCAAGTGGTAAATTATTACATAGTGACGTAAACACCCCATTATTGCGGCGTTGCGTAGCTCCGTAGAACTTCTTATTTATTTCGGGTGGATACTCCTCTCCAATCTCTCCATATCCTCGACCTGTCTCTTTTCCCATTCACTACCCACTTCGCTAATTTTCTCCGCCTCTTCAGTCATTTGGTTCTGTCGACTACTTTTCCTCATTCCAGACGCTCCACATCACCACGACCGCAACCTCGACGGTGCTTTCGCCTCCCTCACATGAGCTAGCCATCTTCTATTAATCCTCTATCAACCTATCTTTTAGCTCTTCGCTATCTCCTAATTCATTCTATCTCTATTTATGAATTTCGTCAACTTACTGCACAAAAAATGTAGGTATTCTTGGTTTAAAATCGTTTTTTTTTGATAATTTTCCGCACTGAATTCGGTAATGTACAGAAAGAAAAGAAATTCGAAAATTAGAATTTTCCCATAATACAAGTATTTTACGTGCATATTATAGGAAACTTTTGTTTCTTATAAAAAGTCTCTAGCATGTGATTTACCAAGAGAAATATTATATCTCTAGAAAAATTAAAATTTTTGCAATTTGGAAAATCACACTGATATGTATTGTATTTTTCAACTATAAGGATATAAGCAAGGCGTGCATGCGTTAACTTAGAGTGTTCTGGTTCGAGTCAGACGTGGCAGAAATACATGGTGATCGGACGCACGTGGTTCTGTTTTTCTATTATTTAGAATATTATCTGATATTAGGGGGTATTAATTCTATTAGAAAATCTGTTTTTTGTTCTTTCACTGATTAAGTCTGTTATATCTGCTAAATTTGAATATGGAATATCCGAACAATTGCATGCACGTGGAATTAATTCACTAAAAACTTTAGGTAATTTTTTCTTGGTAAAAATCACTTTTTTTGGATATTTTACGCATTCCATGGGGTAATGCACAAAATGTTTTACGTGAATATTAATGGGAAAAACTCTGTTTTAGAAAATCTTTACATTGTATATTATACAAAAATATCTCTCAGGAAAACTCACATTTCTTACAATTTTGGAAATTTTACAGTTACAAAAATATCTTTTACTCAAATAATTACCTTAAGCAAAAACAATTTTTTGTTTTAATTATAAAGTATTACATTTTCTTAAAGGAAACTATATTTATACAAAGTCATACATTACAGATAAGTAGTAGTAGGTTTACGTCAAAATTGTTTACAAAACTGTAAACTATACGTCATGATTTTAAACGTATAAAGCAAAGTTTCTGGCCTATATTAGCAAATGTGTTAAACATATTTACAGTACAGATTGCCGTGTTTAAGATGGCGGTCTCCTATTACTACACTAACTTCCATACTCGGTAAAGTTTCTACATGGCGGACAATTATGAAATATTATGTTTTTTTCTTTTTTCGTGAGTAGCGGCTGGTTGCTATAATAATGAATTTAATTTCTTTAAAAATCAAACTCTTCCATTTTACCTTTCGAACACTTTATTATGTTGTCCCCTCAGAAAATTTTTTATATTAAATTTTTTATCTAAATTAATAAAGTTATTGTCATACATTATTAAATTTTATCTATTTACTTGCCAGATAAATATTCTTCGGACTCTTAGGCAGTTGCCCGATTGCATACGTAGCTCTGATTTTACAAATTACCGCAATGTGGAAGGCAACGGTACGAGTGCTGTGGTTTTGGGTAAGCATTTTCATATTTTGTTTGTCTTTTATACATTTAATTCTAATTAATCCTTCTACAGAGCATTTCATTTCGACGTATTTTTTTTTTGTTAGGAAAAACACCCAGAAATAGCGTGAACCTTTTCCTTTGTTAATTTTATTAAACAAGTACAAACTTGTTTTCAATTATCACTACTTTAGAAATTTTACTTGTAAATTATCAGATACATGAAAGAAATCATTGGAAAACAGGATTTTCTAGTTACTAAAAAACCTCGTCGAAAAAATTACTGACTTTAGGTTAGAAAATATCTACTTCCTAAATGATAAAATACCGTGTACGGTTTTAGAGGCAGAAAATTGCCCCAAATCGGGTACAGGAATTTGCACCAATTTTTTTTAGTGATGTCGCGTACCTAATGATTGCTTCTTCATACGTTCCTTTCTTATTGTATTTCGCATGGCTTCTTCTTCTTTTTTTTGGTAAATGTCAACATTTCCAGCGCGAGTCGTATGTACGATTATTCGGCCCGTTGTCCCCCTGATGTTTGTTTAATAAACATCATGTAGCTTTATGTTCCTTTCGCTGACTATCTTATTTTTTTAATAATTTTCTTCACGTTATTATCTTATCGTCAGTTCCAGGTTCTTTTTCCACCTCCTTTTCCCTATTCATTACGCTTCAAATATTTAGATTTTCCAACCTAGGTAACTTATTACTTTTTAGTATATATTCGAGGGGGCGTCGCCTCAGTAAGTTCGCGAATGGGACGGTAGCACAGGGCTCCGCGCTAGAGAGGCCCGCGGCGTCCCTTAGAGTTATGCTCTTCATTTTATCCTCAATGGATTACGCTACATTAAATAATGTTTAGAAGAGAAGCCCATTAGGTCTTTTTAACCTCATGACCTACAACCCCCTATATTTAAAAAGAATTTATATTGACGCAAAAACAAGTAAAAGTTGAGAGCCGCCAGTTGCCTCTGCAGATAAAACTCGAAGATCAATGCTAACAATACAACATGTTGTTCTGGACGCTTTTGTTTTGAAAGAATCAAAGGCAATGAGAAAAGGTTATTATATTATTATTTTATTATTTATTGGATTTAGCTTACACGCCATGTCCATTCAGACACACATTCGAAGAACTCTTTCATTCAAAAGGATAACCGACAACGGGTCACTCACTTCTTTCTCCCAGGGGTTCATCAGGGTTTTCATAAACATACAAAAAACAGAACCACGGTTTCATAGGTAAGCCCACAAAGGATTTAAACACAGGATTACAGATACACACTCATCTTGCGCTCTCTAAAGTTCTTACATTACAATCTACTCAAAAGTTCATATATTTCACGAAAAAACTTCGACCTTTAGGGATCCCTAACAACGAGCGAAATAATTTAGAATGATTTGGCACCAACTGTTTCGACAGGTTCTGCAAGAAGCTATTCGGTCTGTTGTGTAAAATGCTTTTCACATAATAATATAAATGTGCTCTAGAGCGTCTCAATTCACCGCAATTCGCATACGTCAGTATCTTTCAAATGATATTTATTTAAATAGCTGTTACATATACCATGGTTGCAGCGAAGTCTACTTATAACTTAACGAAGTTTTTGAATTAGTTTCATGAACCATGGTTTCTTTGGAAGCTCAGTTTGTATAAGTTCATAAGAATTTTCCAGTGTAGCTCTCCTGAATACTCTTTTTGGAACTCGAGATTGTATGGATCTAAATATAGATTTGCTTGTATCACTGAGGTAATAAACATGATCTAAAACTTCCGTACATTCAATCCTGCTAATTTTGCAGTTTCATCTGCACTTCATTGCCCTTGATTCCTGAATGTGCTTTAACCCACCAAAATTCTACCGAGGGTCTAAGTTTACTAATTTCTGCAAAAATTTGTACCTATAAGGGGTTGACTGTAGATGCTAAGTTTTATGGATTTTTATCTTTCGGCTGCACTCTTTACAGTCTGTCACAATTAAAATCCGTTGGTTGAACATTTAGTCTATTTAAATTATTGAGAGACTCATAAATAGCTGTTAATTCCGGGTCTGTATTAGACCGGTCATTACAGTTTTCAGCTTGTGTGACATTGCCTGACTTTTCTTGCGGATTTCGAAAAATGCATAAGCAAAGTTTTCCGTTTTTTACTTGACCCATCTGTGTATATAATGTATGAATCATTCCATTTTTCATTTTTAGTAAGCTGTTGAAATTTTTGGTGTGTTCAGCGACGGCTCAGAAAATGTGATAAATTCATCATAAACACAGCATTTTGATAGACGTATGAAGGTAGTTGTACGGAATATCAAAAATGTCACACTTTATATTTTGGGGGTTTACATTTATTTGAATACAACGGATAATACGAAGGTCCAGAAATAGGAGATTTTTTTTCTTATCCAGTATTTTGAAGTTAAATCCAGAAGAAAAAGATTATGTATTTTATTAAGATATATTATCCTTTCGGAATGAGCACTTTGCTAAGTAGTTATATTCCAAGCATTTTCTTCTAAGATGTAAAGGAGAGTTCACATGTTTCCAGCCAGCATTACTTTAATCGGCGTGCTGCGGAGATACCCCATACACATACGGAGGCTTTTTATTTGGACCAACATCAATCTTTTTCAACAAGGAATCACTAGCATTTGCCATAAATAATTGAACAGTAATCAAACATTGATCTGATGGTTGATCTATAGAAAAGGAGTGAAATAGAGGGATCAGCGCCCCATTTTTGCCAGTTATCATTCTTAAATAAATTTAAAGACTTTCGGATTTACTTACAAGATTATTGATGTGTTTGTTGCCATCTAAGTTTATTATCCAACCAAACTCCTAAAAATTTATGATCTGGTTTTGAGCTAATGTCATATTCGCCAGCTTGATTCGATCGGGGGTAAAGGATAAAGACTTCTTGTAAAAGTGGTAATACTTGTTTTTCCGAGAAATAGTTAACCCTTTTGCATTCCAGTAATTATTAATTGATTTAGGCCATTATTTAAATGAAAGTTAAATACTATTTAGTGAGCATTTGTTGACATTAAAGACATATATCATCTGCATATTGCACTACTTTGATATTTTGATTTAAACTACATTCAAGATCGTGAACGTTATAAACTATAGAGGAGTGGGCTTAAAATCCCTCCTTGTGGCAACCCAATGCTTGTTATTGTGGACCAATTATTATATATTGTCATAAAGAAAGATTCTGCGGTTTGTATACATTTACTTAATATAGATAAAAATCTTTTTCGTATTCCTACCTTTTCCATAGAATTCATAAGTAAATGCAGATTGACATTATTCGTAGGCACCTTTAATATCTATGAAAGCAGCAGCAAGAGACTTATTGTTTGTGAAAGATGTTTGAATGTCTGCTACTAAACTAACCACCACGTCTACTGTCGAAAAGTTTTTCCTAAAACCGAATGAGATTTACCTAAGAAATTGTTGGATTCCAACCAATACTCCATTCTATACTTTTAAAAGTTTTTCGAAAATTTTAAGAACCGCAAGAAGACATCGCAATTGGTCTATAAGAAAGATCACTATTTGGCTGTTTGTTCGGTTTTAAAATTGGTACCACCTTATAATCTTTCCACTCCTTAGGAATTTACTTCTTTCGAGTAAGATATTATTAAAAACTTGCAACAGATGTTGTTTGCTAGCTATTGGAAGACGCTGTAGCCATTACGTAATAGACTCCATCTAACCCGGAGAAGAAATTCTTCTTCACCGTTTTAAGAGCCATCATTAATTCGTTGAGATGAAAAGGACTATTAAAAAAGTAATCAGCGGTTGTATTGCGATCTTTGAAACTAAATGATTCGTATACTGAAGGAGGCGTAGTTTATCTAAAAAAATATTGCACCACTCCCCATATACTAACGGTTGCTTTTTACCAATTCACCATGTTAATTTTCCTTATTTCACTCCAAATTTCTTTGATTGGTTTGTCTTATATTATAATTCAAGCAGAAATTAGCCACGATAAACGTTTACTTTTAGAATGACTTTTTTTGCAATAGCTGCCTTTTCCTTATATTTATTAAATTTTTCTATAGTAGGTGATCGATAATATTCGCAAGTGCTGCTTTGCGGTTTGTAATAAGCTTCCTGACAATCATTATTCCACCACGACTTTTTGAATATTAGGATTTTTACTTTTATTATTATATGTAGGAATTGAATTCCTAATCGCATTATTAAATTTTTCATAAAACTATTATAAGAGAAATCATTGCGATTAAACACACACTAACGTATAAGCATTCATAAGGTCTTCAAACTTATTCAGTTTGCCTTCTTTAAATTCAGTTTATTACTCGAGGTGCAAGGACTCCTATTTAATATTATATTCAAATTCTGTGTATAACTAAATGATCAGAACCTAACGTGTCTTCTAAAGTTTTCCATGAGATGAAGTTGCTATATATGCGGAGCACACAGTGATGTCAATAGCTGTTTTAACGTTGCCCGGACGGGGCACAAGGGTATGTGAACCATCATTGAGAAAATTAATCCACAATGCTTCAATTGCGCTAACAGGCTTTGGCCACCGACATCAGAAAAATTATTACCCATGCTACATGGTGTACATTAAAATCACCGCCAATTATACATGTTTTTAGTGCTTTGAAAAAAATATATACCAGTCTTGATGCGTTACGTTACTATTTGGCTTTACATATAATGAATAGAAATGTTATCAACGAATTTGGTTTTTAGAAAAGAGATACCGAGACACACATTAAATTATTAAATCATAAAAATCTGTATTTTCAACGTATGAAAGACGTTTGTGTGCTAAGATACCAAACTCCTTCCATATCCATCATCTCGATCCAGTCTAAATATATTGTAAAGACTAAATTAATGTTAGTTGGATGCTTTTAAGCCACGTTTCACTAATCATTACCAACTTTATTATTTTCGTTATTTTCGTTGAAAGAAGAATATTTTGTGTTTATCAAAATATAAAGGATTATTCATATTATTTAGACAAACTCCGTTACCGCTATCATCTACAGAGATGATACGAGATTTTGATATTCTCTAAAATTGAAGTGAGGCTCTGGAATGCCTGCTTGACGCTTACGTTTTACACTATTATCACCTACCACCGGAAAATTCTACGTTCGACGGAATAAGGTGTTGATGCCACTACATTAGAAAAAGACGATTCCTGTTTATTTCTTGCATCCCTAGTACGATATATTTCCTTAAGCCATGACAGCTTTTAGCTTTTTTGCTTTTTATATTCTCGTACACTGTTTGTGATCTGTAGCTACATGAGGGCCTTTACACAAATAAACATTCTATAGGTTTGAAAGTTTACATGAATCAGAATGGTGATTTTCACCGCATTTATTACACCTTATTTTTTGATTTGCATTGTTTACTAACGTGTCCGTAACGAAGACAATTAAAACACTGTACAACTTTTTGCACAAATGGCTCCACGGGGCATACCACTTTGCAAATAGCCACAAATGACGGTAGATTTTGCCCTTTAATGTAACCATAACGCTACTGGTAGGTTCATATTGAAATTCTTCTCCATTTTTAACACGTCTAGTAAATCTTTTAACTGACAAAAATCTGCCATGAATCATTTAAAACATAGGAGTAATGTATTCAATTAATTCTGAATCTGTCAAAGTACATCAACATCTTTAATTACACCTATTCTGCGAACCATTAAATTGCGCGAATATAAGCGGAAATGTTCTTTTCTCGTAATATAGAAGAATCTAACAGACGATTTGCTGACAAAAGGAGAGCTTAATGTGACCTTAATTCTATTCTTACCTGATTTTTTCGATGGGACTTTATGTTTGATTAATTTCTTTATGATTTACCGAAAGGATTTTCCCATTGACATGGGATGTAAATTAGCTAGTTTCTTTACCTTTGAAAAAAGACTTGAAATGGACCACTATCCGTTATTCATACTTATGTTGTTTGTGTTTGTTTTTCGGAACTCTTTCTCCTACAGCTTTTTCTGCGTTTGCTATAATATTCTGTGTACTTTTAGTTTTGCTTTTTTCAAAGTGCACTTTTTCGCCTTCTCTTCTTTTGAATGTCTGACCGGATATGCTTGTTTATCTGTTCGCAATCCATATTCTCAGATTTAATAACAAATTTGGATATTAAAAGGGTTTAATGCAATCTAATTTCACCACCAATACTCCCATCCCCTATTTTATCGGGGGTTCCCGATCCGCCGCGGAACATTGATTTTTTCCCACCAAAAACTCCGAATATATCGCACTGTAAAGAGAAACAACCTCACTCTTCAACACGACAAATCGAACTCCGAGAAAAGGTTAAGAAAGGAAGCTCTCTATTAGGAAATTGAAAGCATTTCAACAGAAGTTTTTAGTTATAAAAACCTTACCCTAAACCCAAACCCACTTTCCCAATTTCTCACCAACTCTTGTCAAATATTTTATTCCGAATTTGCCTGTTTTCGATGAAACAATTATAAAACCGGTACTTTCTTCATAAATATTCGTAAAAGTCGAAATTCTTAGGTGTTTATTTAACTGAAGAATCTTTTATCTTATATCCTGCGTCTACACGAAGTTTCGAAAGCTTCAATATTCATTTGTCAATATGCATTTATATCTAACTTTTCTTGCTAAAAGAAACAGGAGGGTGAAGTACCGCAGCATTCTGAAGATAAGTTTTCTATAAATAATATCCTTTCGCGTTTATAATTTCGCTTTTAACGTTTCATAGTTAACATATTTTCGTTGAAAATACGTGTGGCAACAAAGTACATTGTACTACATCGTAATAATTCGAATTGTCGATTTTAAACGTGTCATCCTTGCCATTTACATAGATATAGTCCAAACTCCAAAATATTTCATTGATTAATATCTACTTGTTGTAGGCACCATGAATGTGTGATAAGTAATTACTATTCCATCAAACTTTGTTCTACCAACTATGAATGAATAAATATTTATTAATCTTAAAACATTTCAAACAAGTTTAAATTAAATCTTAGGAAATGAACACTTATCTTCCAATTCATTCGCATATCTAAAACTTTAGAAGTTCTATGTAGTTTGATTTATGTAACCCAAATGTGCCTTTATGTTAAGCCTTCGCAGTCAGAAGCTAAATGTTAGGAAGGCACGGCAAAGATAAATGATCGTCAAGCACTTCTCATTTAAGAACATTGCTTTATCTCTAGTGCCTAATGCTTTATTATCAAAATCTTATTTTATAAGAATCGTTTCAAATCGTAATAAAAATGCAAATGCAATGTTTGAATTTTAAGGGGTTGTTTACAGAATAATTAACTATTTGCTATTGTTTGATTGTTTAGGTTTCGTTATAGTAGCGGTTTGTTTTTTTACATGAATGCCAAAACTGAGCTCCATCTGATGATCATTCAGATCCATATACAAATATGAAAGAAAAATAAATGTACCGTTATAAAGGTATGAAATTACTACTGATTAGTGTGGTTTTTTTAAAGTAAATGTAACAAACATTTGTAAAAATAAATACTAACAAAAAAACATAGAATTTTAAAAATAGTTTCGTTTTTGCGTCAATCCGTCAATATATTTCAACTTATGGCCATAATCGTACATTCATTAGCGCCATCAGAAATCATCAAACCACCAAATATCAGACCTAAGTGCGTGAGCTCCGTGAAAAGTTTATTACCAATTCTGTAAAGTAAACATTATTTTCATCTACTTGATCTCAATCTTACCTACAAAAAGATACCAATAGTCACTGATGCACAAATTTAAAGATATCAATTTTATTAATACGTTCAGAAGAGGAAACAATTTATTGAAGCATACAAAAACAGTATGATGATAATGTAAAATAAATATTTCTCATGTTAAGACTATTTGTGGGGAAGTGCGTATTAGTTACTGGTTTCAGCAAACTGCAGAGTGAGGTCGCACCACCTATTTTGAGTTTATCGAGGGAATAGATAAGACAAAAAACGGCACTTGTTGTTGGCATCTTTGATCTTCGTCTTCCTACCTTTTCACACCCATCATAAAGAGCGTGTGTCAGAGAGGGAAGTATAATCTCAACACAAAATGGCCGCTATTTGTCACCTGCTGTCATTTGCTGCGTTAAATGTGTGTAAGCGTAAGTACATCATTTTTCGGAAATTGATTGGTAATAAAGACATTATTTGTGTTCTTATTGTAACATTTTCGGGGTTTCAATAATCACACCGTCGATATGTTTCATAAAAAATATTTATTTCAACACTTAAAATCTATGAAAAAAATAAATTGATACTATATAAAAGTATATAGGGGATATATGATTTTATATAGGGGAAAACACTTATTAATAAATAACTAAGCACTACTAAACCACCTATAAACTAATTCTCTTACTTACTAAAATTTATATTACTGATTTAGCGATCTAAACTGTTTTATGTTCACTATTCGCTTCGATCACTTAGGCTTTTCGCGGTACAACTGTCCGGTACAAAGTGACCCGTTCCCGCTCGCGCGCATGTAGTCATATTTGTCGCACTGGACTTCGGAGAAATCTATGTTTCTTGAACGTTCCAGTGGTTTGCGCTAGTAATTTCCATTGCGAATTGATGCACCCTCTATGAGCAGTCTTGTGATCTAAGAGGTGGCGCCCTCTGCCGGTATAGCGGAAAACCTAATTTCGAAGTTAAAAATAGACTCGCCCATAATATTATTAAATAACAAGACATCAAAAAATAAACATCATAGCAATAAATGAGTAGAATTAGTCCAAGGATAACATTTAATTTTATTCTCCTCGAGATCAACGTCACGATTATGACTGCAGCATGACTGCAGTTGACCCTGGCGTCAAAGTATAAATAGTAGTTTCACTTAGTGTTAGCGCCTTTGATCTTTTGTCTACCAATTTAAGGAATAACCTATATACTGGAACGGATTGACAATTGTCAGAAAATCGCACAACAACTGTCAACAATAACGTTGCTAAGAACAGAATGACAGAACAGAACGGCTTTGTAGGTTAGATTTTTGTTTTTAAACAAATTCAAATAGTTTTAGTTACAATTTCACCCACCTATGCGACATTGCGAAGTTCCCTGATGGTGGGATACGTTTGAAACCCATATTTCCGACGATGTGAAACTACTCGTTATGTATATACTATGGTAGCATTCGCTCTGAAAATGACAGTGCTGTCAGAATTGCGAAGTCTTGCAAGCGTACCCGTCAAAAATGACAAGTGTCGCTTCTTATCTTATCTCGTTATCCTATTCGTTTATCTATTACAAGCAAACCAAAAGCATCTATTTTATACCATAAAATATAATCATATATCATGAAATGGTATTTACTGATATTCACAATAATTCAGATACATATATTAATATATTATGTAAAAGAGGACTTTGAATTTAATAGATTTGATTGATTTAAACATCGACTCTATTAAACATAAATAACAGTTGTTGGTATCGGACTGATGACAACTTTATACTTTTACCTGGACAGCCAGCGGCGCCTTCTATTGATGGATGTATAGAAGATTAAAAAATAATTGTGTAGCCAGCAGTTAACTGTTATTTTGCTAACGAAAAAAGATTGATGCCATAGCGCACTTGCCTCGAACAAATCTATAAATATGCGACGCATTATTCCATGCCCGCACTGGTCCCGCGTCGGTGTGCGCCTAGTTTTACTCGTTTAGACCATTCTAATCAACTTCAGACGTCTGGGTTGAACTAATTTTTTTAAAATTCCCTCTCGATGATATAAATCTATAGAAAATGGCGTTAAATTTCCTTCACTGTCGAATACTAAGAAAAATAGAAATCATTTAAAACTAAATTAACCTCTAGATCACCTTGTTGATATAGTGGCATCAAATCGACGATCTGATTTCAAGTGGCACCTAAACAAACATTTTACAAGCAGTTTCCAGGTATATTACGGTATTCACTTTCCGATCGTGTATTTGACGCCTTCACAACGAAACAAATATTAATTTTAACATTTACGTTGTAGTAATTAAATTAGTTACAACTGAATTCTAAACAAGACAGAAAGCACTTGCAAACTTATTGAGCCGCAAATAACCCACTTCAAAACTTCCACAATAAATACTTTTAATTAAGCTCGCAGACTGGGCTGGGATTAATTTTGTAAAGTTTGAAATGGAGACATAAATAACGATTGTAATGGCAGATATCACCTACAGCACACTACATTTGATGTACTACATATACAGGGTGAGTTTTTCTCTTGAGACAACGGAATATCTCTAAAACACTGCATCAAATCAAAAAAAAGTTCTTAATAAGATTTGTTATAATGTAGGGGGCTCACTGAATGGTGCCGAAGTCGATCCGCGCAATCTGTTACGAATCGAAAAAAAAGTTTCAAACAAAAACTACATACTTGCTGGCGTCGAATCCGAATCTGCAATACAAAATGGGGGTTCCCATTTAAAATTTCAAAGTTGTCCCCCTACATTATAACAAACTTTATTAAGATCTTTCTTTGATTTGATGCAGTGTTTTAGAGATATTCCGTTGTCTCAAGATAAAAAACTCACCCAGTACTAGCTACTGAGTTTTAGTTAGTAGTAGATTCTAGCAGCGTTAAAGATAATGAGGCGTATGAATGAAATGAATGCTGCTAAGTATTTACTACAGTTGATACTTAGTACATAGGGTAAAAACTCCCCAGAAGCATTTATTTTTAACCTATAAATTTTCAAGTTCTTGTTGCTGTTTGTGGTAATTAGTGTACGAAGATAGTTATTAAAAATGAGCAGTTATAGTGAAAATGAAGTTGGGAATGTGAAACACAAATGGCGTTTGTGGTGTTTCTTTCGAATCGACATTTTTTTTTCCTAACTATTTTATTATATAGCTACTACTCTGATCGCTTTGCACACAGTACTTTGTTTGACAAATGCCAAAACTTGCTCCAATACTTACCTAAAAACCGAGTTCTTAATATAATTCCATTTTGGTACTTTGGCTTTTTTTCCTAGAAAATGGTTCGGCAACCATTCCACATTCTCTTGATGAAATCTGAAACACGGAAAAAAATTATATACACATGAATAACGTTCACTGAAATAATTTTCTATATCGTAGGTTTCCATATCTTCGCCTTTCGTAATACAGCTTCCCCTTGCGGCAAAGATCGATAAATGCAGCCATAATTGTATCATGTCACTATAGCGTAATTGCTGCATATCAGGCTTCACTAAAACTACATATTATGCTCTGAATTGTAGCATAATTTCCCAGATGAAATATGTGCTATGTAAAGTGATTTTTTTTGAAGTATTTGACTATTGTATGCATAGCATAAGCTTAATAAATGAAATACTTGCTTTCAAGTGAAGGTAATAGTTCAGTATTTGCTTGTCCCGCAAGCAATTGCTTGAAGTAGAAGCAAATGTGTTTTTATTCATACGTCTAATTGTTGGGGTAGATATTGTAAAGTCGTATTATCTTTCAATTTAGATTTCGTAGTTTTCGAAATTGTTCTAAATTGAAAGATTTGAATTATGCAAAAATTTATTGTGTGAAGCGTTATAGGAAACAGTCTAATACAGAAATATAGAAAATGAAATGATAATATGGAAAGCCCTGTTTAATAATATCAAAGAGAAATTTTAAATTTTTCAATATTATAGATATGGACCTAACTAATTGTGTAACTAAAAAATAATATTGTAATGATGAGAAGAGATTTACCTTACATGATTAGTACCGAATACTATTTCATATTAGATGGTGCTTGCATTACTATTAAAAAAATATTAAAATTTATTATAAATATTTCTACACAATTTCTAAGATATATTATTACAATATATTTCATAAAACCACACTTTATCAATCGTACAATAACCTTCAGTCAATAAGAACAATTAGCCATCGTCACGAATCTCGTGACTTCCAACAGATTTATAGGAATTATCATTACAATTGCTGGTATTTTTCAAATTTTTTTTTGCCGTGAATTCATTTAAACCATTTAATGAAATACTTAACGAAATTGAGAAGTGCCAGTCTTTCAATTTCATCAGTGATTTAATTACTTACTACTTTGGAAAAGTTCGTTACCGAACTAACGAATCTGATATTGGAAAACCGGTTCAGAGTTTCAAAGCGCAAAATTAACTGCATTTAATTACATTTGGAAAATCACATTCGCCACGACTACGCTTATAAATTCCAGATTTAAAACATTTGTTTCAATTTTTTCAACAAAGACCGGTTGATAATAAACATTGTAGGTGTAATTAAAAAGGGGTCAAGCTTGATTACGGTTTCATCTGATATACGCTATCAAATATGCGAGATTGAGCAACAATCAAGTTGAACACTCTCGATTAATACGGTTCAAACAGTGAAACATGTATCTTTAACAGAGACCATGTTTGTACTGATGCATTCAAGCAACAGCGAAAGTAGCGACGGAGGCTCTTATAATGAAACCGTAAATGTCTATCAAAAATTTTAGTAAAAAAAGGTACATAATACTTAATGAAAAACGTGTAGAGAATGATATAGACAACATAATGGGATGGAAAGTCGATAATCCAAGGTATCTGTAGTAGTAAGGCAATATTTCGCCATAAGTGTGCGACTTTTCAATGGAGCTAGTCTGCCTTACAAAGCGAAAGATTGACAATGAGCGAACATTCCACAGGGAAAATGCTTCAAAACTTCTATTGTTTTCTTCTGTTTTACTTTCTTTATAATTAGAACAAGTATAAGAAAATTATTTATTTGACGTTAATTCCTCTATAGCCTGAGTTCTTTCGTAACAGTGTAAATGTCAAAATTTTAAGATCGTTATAGAACTTTATGCTGCATTCACAAATGTAGTAGTATATAGGGTGTTCCATTTAAAATAACATGTTAAAAAAGTTCATGACGACTTCGTTTAACTGGAAGCGTATAAACCTTGAAAATATTTTAAAAGATACTAACTTCCCAATTATTGCTAATCCATTTTTTTTTTAAACTGAAGAGTTTTGTGAAACCGGAAAACTTCTAGCTAGTCAATTCCGTAAAAAAAAATGCTGTACCGTTCACGAGTAAGTGCTTCTTTTGACTGCGGACCACGGTCGCGTCGTCAACGTTTGAACTGGTGAAGAGAACGGCATCACGGAAATAACAACTTCATATTTATCTATTGAAATTATAGCTACTAGCTACCTATGCACATATGAATAGAATAGAAGTAAGAGGAGAGTCTAATTTTTACGATTTCTTTTTTTTGCACCAATAACTGTATTTCTACATCCTTTCGACCGTCCTCTAATCTTTACAGTAGGTATTTCATCATCAGTAGTTTTAATATTTTTCTCGCTATTTTTATTAGATTGAACAGTAACGCAGCTTTGGTTCTCAACTAGAAAATCTAAATTACTTTTGCTACGATATATACTTAATTCCTTATTTAACTCATCGTCATCCTCTATCTGCTGTGTTTTGTTACCAGTGCCTAATTCTCTGATAGAACGATCTCGTCCATTACTGGCACCTCCGAGTTTTTTTTAGGTTACTATTTGCATATTTCTTCATTAATTAAATATCATGTGAGCTTGCTAGTAAATTTGTATGTGTTTTTAACCTCTTTTTAAATATCAATATTTTAACCACTAGACCATTTTTTGGTCTATGTTTTCTTCGATTCATGACATCTAACTGAATTTCTGTTGCTGTATTATAAAATCCATTCTTTGCCTCCCTCATGCGTGAAGAAAATAGCTTTGATTCAAAATAACTTCTTGTCCACCGTTTAGCTTACGTATAGAACGGTGATTTGAATAGGTGAGAACATGGTAATCTGATGAATGTCCAAAACATACACTGACAACTACAAGGTGTTACTTCTAAAAGATCTCACTAGTAGGAACAAGACATTTATTTTCCTCAATTAATTGGAAATTTATACAGAGAATCCATGTTTTCAAGTTCTTTTTATACTTTTTAAAAGCGAAATTTGTTTAAAACTTGGCATACAAATCCTCTACGGAATCTGCAACTATTCCTCTCGTAGTAATTTTATGACATTACTTAGAATTTTTAATATTTCTGTGTACCCGCAATCAATTGAGAACAACGAAAAAGTTTTCAATGAAATCCTCTAAATCAGAAAATTTTGATACACAGACTGTTCATTTAGAGTGTTAAGTATTTTCAATTTATGTTCGTTTTATTAGAAAATATATGTAAGGTAAAGTCAGGTAAGTGTGTAACCGAAGCAAGTGTGTAGATTGGATACATTTATTTCTAAAATTATAATAAGGATGTCCTCTGTTATATCACTAATGTACTAAACTTCATACTAGTTCTACAAATAAAAAACTCAATTGCCTAACGTGTAATAACTTGATCTTAAATTATCATACCTTATTAAAAAGATCAAAAGTATACACACTTGCGAATAAGGATAATGCTATTGAATATTAAAATGCGAACGATTACACACTGCCCCATTTTGCTGGGTAAGTGTTGAGTATTATACGTTTAAAATTTCTTTTTTTTCTAGTAAACCGTTGATAATATAAAGCGTATATGATAGCTTACAACTGGCATATATTCAGTTTTATGTTTAATTGATCAAATGTCGAGCAGTGATACATTTTATTCACACTTCATGATAATCTTTCACGATTGGTCAATCTCAAAAATTTGGCGTAATATTTGACTCTGACTCGGTGCATGGTTCTATAGAAATTTATTACTAAAATAAGGAAAAATGTTTTGCGTTTGAAATTTAGCACAAAAATGCAGCAAAGAGATTTTACTTTCTTATACTACGCAACAATAGAGTCATATTAGATATGGTATAGTGAACTGGGGTAATAGCACGCAAATTTTACAATTTTTTAGATAAGGACATAAAAAATAGTGAGAATATTTATAAAATTATATCAGATGCTCTAGGATTTACTGTTTTAAAAGTTTTTATGAACCAATTTATTTTCTACACTGCGGTTGGCTTTCACGGCCGGTAACTATACTAACAGCTGAAGAAGCTGTCGTATGAACAGCGAACGTCGAGCGAAAGTTTTGACAACGGCTAAACCCGCAGAGCGTTAGTTACAATTTATTTTTCTTTCGTCTCATTTAGTAATATTCCGCATGCCACTAATTCACCACCAGCTTTTGCATCTCCCCATTAGGTATGTAGCTACTTTACTGCTGTGTAAACAGTATGTACTATCTACAAATATTACTTCTGGGATAAAATTCAAACATATGTTTCATTTCGGTGTCCTGAAAATACAGACATTTCAAATTCGCTTCTTTGTCAACGCATATTTGGACGTCGCATTTATACATACTACGTATAAGGGCAATGCATTCTTCAAATTGCATCTTTTTTGGGGGTTTTCTGTTTAAATTTGTTAAGTCCTTTAAAGTTACAAGGCAACCCGATTTATTTACAGTATTATTTTGAATAAAATTTTTGTTTGCATGAGCACGGAGTGCTGCGTTTGAATTTCTTTTAAACCCATAATATTCCCTAAATATTCAATCGTTGTTGCGGCAAACTTTCAAATAAATATTCCGAAGACGGATGGGTATGGTTTTCGTTTAATTACCTTATTACTAAAAAATTTCCACAGGAAGTTAATTTTAAAAATATTTCTGCAGGACAGTTTTGCCTAAAAATATAAGTATTTTTTGTTTTATTTCTTGGAGTACCGCCTTTTATACATGCAATTCTTAAATAATAATAGGGCTGTTCGAACATGCATCAATAAATCAACAATCATGAATCGTTCGCGAATGGTTCATGGATCACCAATCACCCAATCACACCAATCAGAGAACAGATTGGAGTTCTCGTGAACTGGAATGCGTTGTCTGATTGGTTCACATGATCGTGAACCGTTCGCGAACTGCATGTTCGAACAAACCTCATAGATTTACTCTTTATTTGGTATTACTGCTTTTATGTGGATATCTTTTAGCTGAATTTCAAGTGTCCGACAATCTTTTTTTCTAAAATCATGAAATACCCTTACTTTTGTATTCCCATAACCGTTTCTTAAAACTGTCATAAGTTTCAAATTTATCACCTACTTCCAGCATCTATAAATACAGAATACCAAATTTTAATATAAACAATAATTAAAAATATAAATATAGATACCTTCGAAATGATTAAAACTGTTTAGAAGGGTTTCACTGTCATCAACTCTCAATACGCTTTCAACAACAATGCATAGGTTACGTCATTAGATTATTTTTTGTATGCTTGCGGAGGTAACAAACTTATAATGCCGGCTAAGGGCACAAGAACCGGCACCGGCAATAGTAGACCAAAAATAAAAAAGCGGACACCAGTTACAATATGCCTAAAAATTAGGCTATAGAGGCACTACCTGTTATTTTTCTATTGTATAAACTTGTTAAAAAAAACAAATTTAATATTGTATTCATACTTTTAATATCATTACAGATTTCAGTGTGGTAGACCTACTGGATGGCATGATGCACAAGCATTCGATAAAAAGGTGACACCGAACGATATATGGATTCCTTCTAAACACACCAAATATCTGCCAACGGACGCCTACGGCACTATAGAATTTCAGGGAGGCCCCCATCCTTGTAAAGCGCAGGTAAATAGTGAAAATGATTTAATACAGTTATGGCGGTGATTGCAAAATGTTTTTGGTCATACTTATTTAAATATTTTATTACTCGTTATAAAAATCATGAATGGTGTAACACTAGAAATGATGATAAATGATTTAAAATTATTGGAAAGTAATAGATTGCGTTCATTGCACGTGCTACGTTACGTTCAGATTATATAGAGTGTAATTAAGATAAATTGCTTTAGCAACGTTCGTTTCAAAAGCTATTCATCACAGTGAAACTTTAGCTTCAAATGCTTCAGGTTTAATTCCTGTCGGTGATTAGGTAAATATATCATTACGAGATGCAGTTTCTATTATTTCCCCGACAATAAAATATAAAATTAATCAAATATTTAAAGATAGAAATAAAATGCAAATTAATGCTAAGTTCCCATTCCAATCTGCATTTTATAAGATTTACATGATTTAGTGAACCATATACCATCTCCAGGTGTCTATAAATATACGTCATTGGAAAATATTGAAAAATGAAATAGCAGACTAGACAGCTGTATACAAACACATTGAAGTACGAATTACAATTTTATGAAACCATGTGCTGAAAGGTAAATATTAATCGCAACAAGTTTGTTACTTTGTTTTATGATGCATAGGTACTCTCTGATGGTTAAGATCGAATTAATATTTAACACATAAATTTTAACACAAATTTTGATTCATATTTTAATATGTTAGCATATGTCCATAAGTATTGTAATTTTGACTTTAAATTGATGTCTTTAGTTGGCATTTTTTACTTTTGAACACTGACATTTATTTATAGACACCTGAAGATGGTGCTTGATTACCAAAACATGTCGTAAATAAGATCTTAAATAATATAGAATTGAAATATAGAAACTTATTAGGTACGCATTAATTTGCGTTTTATGTTTATCCTAATTACATACTCCGGCTTAAAGGAACTAAACTCTTAAACCACAACATTGAAAAGTTACGATTTATTTATTGTAACTTTATCAATGCAAAAGCAATCTTTAACATTTAATAAAAGAGAAAATACACTATGGGCATCTTATATATAGGTATTATATTTATAAGCAAAATATCCAATATAGGTATATATCAACTATATACCTACAGCAGGTTTCATAATGCATACTCTTCCACGATTTCTCTTCTGGAAATCTCTCAGAACTAGATCGAAATGGCACTAATGATAAAATCCAAAATTTATCAAATTATATTCGACAATTCTGAAACAAGCCATGAAGAGGACTTATACATAATTATTATCAAAGTAAGAACAAAGTTATTGCTATTTATCTAGACAATAATTGAATGAATTGATATTTTTCAATTTATAAATATGAAATATGAAAAGAACTAACTGTTAATTAAATAAAAATATATATTTGAAACTAGAAATTCCTATCCTTTCTATTCCTGAGAAATAAGCTTTCATATTCTATATTTGATTTTTCATGGTAGATGGATGGCAAATCGCTTTTAATGCAAATTCACTTTCTTTATAACAATCTTTGGTATTTTACTGTTACACAAAATTCATATTTTTTGATAAACCCTGACTGAAAAACAAATTGTTTGATCATATTGCGACGCATACATAAATAAATAGATGTATGTACTGTATATATAAGGAATTGGATTAAGAAACCGTATCCTTTGAATTTGCTTTCTTGTCAAAACGTGTAGATTTTTTCTATAGTTGATCAAATGATAATTAATGTTTTCGCCAAAAAAATAAGAATAACAGTCCATAATCAGAAATACCATATTCCACTGGAAGAAACGTTTTCTACGGCTAGAACTATCAATAATTCTTCATAAACGTCCAGAAAGAAAAAAATGAATCTGAAAATCAGAACTTTTCTGAGCAATGTATCAAAAGCCATCATTAAAAACAAAATTTCACAAATTTTCAGTAAATTTAATCAACATCGTATTTTGAGATGCCGGTAGAAATCATTTATTTCGTTATTGATTAGGTTGCATGTAAGCATACGCTAGTAAATTGAATACCTTACTGGTGTCAACTACTTTTCAAAACAAAATGGTATTACATAGTAACTTTTTCGTAGTTTCCTTATATTTTAAAAACATCACCGAGTAAAAATCTAGACGTTTCTCTTTAATTATTATTAATAAAACATAACACAGGAAGTGGGAAGAAAAACAACAACTTTAAAGTTAAATACATACATTGTTCAGACATTTCTGCGAAAGTAATCCTTAGGAAGCTCTTTTCCATTACCTATTTTATTCAGCTTGATGTATGTACATACTTGAACAAATGTCAGAGGTGAATAACGCAGCAGACAGGAAAAATAAATTCAAATGTATTTTCGTTTGAATTTCAATGCGTGCTGAACTAGATTTATAAGGATATCATTATTCTTTGAAGCTTCCAGTAACACTCCTTCAAACATAGGTAGTGTTGTCAAGCGTAAAAACATGGTTTGCGAAATGTGAGATGAACAGTAATTTTAAATGTGAATTTAGAAATACAGATATATTTTATTTCTTCTAGTTAGTAGGTAATTCACTTGTTGTTACTTCACAGAACAGCTTCACACAACGAAAAAATGTAAAATACGTTACATAGATTAATGCTTCCCCATGACTCCCATGTTTATAAACACAAATGTTGCAATTACGAGATTTTCTTCTCTACAGAAGTAATATAAGCTCGAAAGCACTCACAGAGCTACCTTAGTTTAATTAAGTTTGGTATGTTGGGTAACCAATTTTACGTGGGTCATTAAGTCACCTGGCTGTAACTACCTATTGAGACTTAAAGAAATAGGCACATTCAAAACGTAAACTAAATGTAATGCAAAAAGTAAGAAGTAACAAATGATGTTCAATGGGTAACTAATTCGCGAATGCGCGAAGATATGGTCACAAGCACTTAAACTACTAACAGGCAACCGTATACACATTTCCTATTGTTTCGTTTAGCAGGGGCACTTGCACACATAAAAAAAATACAACATAAGTAATGACATGATTTACTTATTCAGGAAAACAAAGGAATCGAGTCGAAATGAATATAGTTAAATAAGTAGTATACATAGCTAACTTACAACAAGCCCATGGATAGGTATAGTATAATTTGTCGTAACACGAAGTAACAGCAGTTAATCCAGCCTCTAATAAGCAAAATATCCAACCAGCCGAAACTTTGTTTTTCGGTTTTATATGTTTTTTCGTAGCACTTTTACACTGACAAAAATACAGCGTCTTTACTTAGAAAAGAAACCCACATGACCTCTTTTGCTTAGGCAGCTTATTTAGCGGTGTAGTAATACTAAAAAAAAAAAAAAAAATCTATAGAGATTTGCCTTACATATAGATGATATTATTTCTTACAACTGGTGACTTTTTATAAAACTGTTTAAACTAACGAAGGCGCAGAAATAAAATAAATACGCAGATAACACAATATGGCATCAAGAAGTAATCTGTCAATTATTGGCTTTGTAGCTTTCTGGTTAGAAATGTTAGGAATATGTATTCGCGTGATATGACATCACGTGGGTCTCCTATCTAACATTAATTTATGTAAATATCATCACGTATTGTACTACAAATATAATAAATGGCATTAATGTATTAACAGAAATAGATTTTCTAATATTCAGTATTCATCCATTCACTAGTTATTTAGAATAGGTTCTCAAGAATGTGATGGTAAGATTAAGGAATTGCTTTTTTTAGTGTGACAATTGTTTTCTAATTTGTAAGGTAGGTCGACCCCTGCATCATTTGTTTTTATAGTCTTAATTATTTGATCCTGTAGCTGAAGAACTCGGTATTCACCGAGAGCTCGTAAGCTAAGTCTACTTCCGTAATTCATACGGTTTTTAAGAAGTCCAATATTTTCATTAGATTTCCTAGAAGTGCTAAAGAAGCTAAGCGGTTGTAGTCGGAGAGATACCGTTTTTGCCATCGGTGCGATGGCCTGCACACACGTAAGAATTCCAAAGTTTCATAACTTTGGTAATAATATATAAACCGAAAAGAATACTGCAGCATTAACGTACGGACACCTTGTAATGCAGAAAAAAAATTCACACCACCATCAGTATCGCGGCTCCTTCAATATGAAATTACGAATCAAATAGAAAAAATATCATTGATGATAATTGCCTACATTGTGCTTTATAACATCGCTAAACGTTTAAGTGGTGAAGATTTGCAGCACTCACCTCATGAAGCTGATGTTGAAACATACAAAACAACGTCAATCTGACATCAAATATGATTCGTCAATTAGACTTGTTGAGTAAGCAATTGCTACGTTTTTATTCATTAATCTCTGGGACAACTTGTCAGGTGCATGCAGAAAACGTGTACGTGTATCAGCAACACATACAACTGCAGTAATGAATTAATTTATCAAAAGTGCCGGCTTTAGTTTGAAAAAAATCGTAACAGAGTCAATATCAGTTGTGACAGACAGGTTTTTAAACAGTGGCTATATATTTTTTTTAATAAATAAGAATTTTTGTAAAATATCATATATACCCATAACGAAGATTAATAGTGTCACAACGGCAAGGTTTCGTATTAATTAACTAATGTAAGCATTACCTCATTTGCACGTCGTTTTGTAAAACAAGCGAAATTAAAATGACAACCTTTTTAACGTTAATTTGGCTCTCGGATACATACGCATTTGATGCTTATCTAACTCCTTTCGCTTTCTTGTTAAATAGAAGAACACCCTCCAGGGCTTTACGATGGGAATACGAAATATACTCAACGGAATGAAGTGTAGGCATGCGATAACAATCTCGTAAAATTATTCTAGTGAATCTTATTGAAGTAGTTTCTTATTGAATCTTACTAAGTAATTAAACAAAGAATTATTTTTTTGTAACTCAAGATTCAGTGGGTAGTTTCATGAACATCTGTTTCCTTTAATTTAATAGGTATGTAGAATTATCACAGGCTAGTCTTAGTAGATTTTTCAATTTTACAGCTTCTCTGTATCCTTTTAGATAGCGATAAGAGAATGCATAAATCTTAAAACGTAAAAATCGTCTCATAAACAGGGTTATTTTTTTACATCAAACGTAAAATTTGTTTTAAACTTTACTTGTAAGATAAGGGAACACCAGCAAATCGAAAAATCAGATTTCGATAACACCATAGAGACTGAAAGAATACCATGGCAGAAGAACAATACAAGTTTTTTATCGGCCGAATGTAGCGATTTCAAGATACAGGCGCCTATAAATTTTGACGATTTTTTTAAACCTCAGAAACTTTCAGAAATAAATACATATGATAAGTCATGCTTAAAATAATTGTAATTATTATTTTAGATACATCTGTGTTTCTAAATCCAATATATACTGGGTATTAATTAATTTGGACCGTACCCGTTAATTTAGCTTCCTTGGTATCTATGCTTATTTAGGAGTGGAGACTTAATGTAGTTCGTATTTAAAAATGAATGACGAGGGGCCATGGAGACGATGGGCTGTTGATAATTTTTTTCGATAAATGGTTTAAAATTAAATGGAATAAATTTCGAAAATGGTTTTACATTTTCATCAATTCATAAAAATTAAATGATATTTTCGTATTCTCTTGGAAAGTGGAGTGAAATTTCAAAGTGAATTATTGTATTGCTGAAATTATATAAAAGAAATATCAAGATTTTTCATTATTAGAAGAAATTCTCTGGACCCACCTTTTCCCTCGTGGAAAATACATATGCTTGGAAGGAGCTTTTTAGCCTGATACCGGCTCCGGCGTTGTTTGCCTTATATATTTCTTCAAAATATTTGGATTTATCACAACGAAAAAATTTCTTTTAAAATATATTTGAATGTATGTTAACAATAATTTAAAGTATTTGCTATGATTAATGCTTAAATTGCTGTGTAAATAAGTATTTTGCCTATCGTAAACTTTGGGGTTAGCCATTCTAACTGTAATGAAAGTTTATATTGAAATTTTAATATGTATAGGTTGGTATTGTGAGGCTTGTAAGTTGGTTTCTAAGAAAGGAGATTACTAATGCCCATGATCTGCGATGAATTTGCGACTTATGTATAAGCTTTTAGCCATCTAGTGCAGAGAGATCATATTTCAAAGTACCATTTAAAGCAGAAAGATAGGTGTCTGCAAATAAAGCGCAAATTAAGGAATAAAAGAAATTCTTTATAAGAAATCACAATAATATATTGTTATGAATTGCAGACTCGATACTATTTAAATGTAAAGTTACTATTTTACTTAGTTATTTTAAAACTAATTAGATATAACAAAAAAAAAGGATATAAAATGTAGCAGCAGACAGCCAGACGATGTCCAGGTGATGTAGGAAATCTCTGCATTTGGCACGTCACTTCAAGGCATTTTCCTTCAGAATATTCCCTTCAGGAAGTAAGATGATCAGCAGTGATATACCTACACATCGAAAATGAATATTAGAATTTGAATCGTATATTTTTACAATAGATATTGACAGATCAAACTTGGATCTTCGGCTAGCAGTCGTACTGGCAAAGGCCAGTACGAGAAAGATCGCCACTCTTTAGCCACTGATCATTGTTTTGATTTTCTAAATCCTGCCTTTCTAGATACCGAAGACAATATCTATAAACGGCTATCGTTTACAGTTATCCTTATAAAAATTACAAAAAATTGCAATTTCAAAACTGCTTTTAATAACTTCAGTAATTCGCATAACATGATTTTGGCATATAATATTACAAACTTGTTCCCACTGTTGTCTGTTTGGAAGAACCTATTCGTGCTTCTTATGTGTTTGTTGGTTATAACAGTTTTTATAGTTTTTACATTTTATTAATACATTTACTTAAAAAAATGATACGAATGAAAAAGACTAGAAAAGTACACGCATGGTATAAAATTTTCCAAAATAAAGTAGTTGGATTATTTTGTCTTATAATTTCAAATTAACAGCTGAAACATATTTTGAAACAATTAAATAATCAGATTACTGCAGAACTTTTTAAGGAAGCAATTAGATAACGCGATTTAGCACCAAGATGGAGTACCATCCCGCACTATTTTAACTATTTGAGAACATTTAAACAATCAATTTTTCCCGGTTAAATTAGTAATGCCGAGACTATTCAATTGCCATCTAGCAAAATATTAACACCATCAGAGGGACAATTCGAAAGGAAATTAATAATCTAGTGGTAAGAGTTAATACTTGCATTTTTAATGTTGTACAAAACTTAAGAAAATACAGTCAATTATATAAATGCAAACTAAGTGTGGAAAGTTTTGTCAAATACATATATTGGATAGTTTTGTATCTACTTTTTTTTTACCAATTACACTTTTGACGTCTTAACTTGTATAACTCGCGAAATTACTTAAAATAATCTGATATAATATTAATCAGTATATTCTGAATAGGAAAATGAAAGATATACAGATATAAGAACATATTTATATATAAAAATTTCCATTGAAAAATACAAATATATATTTTGTTAAGAGCGGCCTCTGCATAAAATTCTGATATTTATCACATTTTTAATCGATAGAGATAATAAATTACAACCGCTATTTGAAATATTATTTTTTCTATCTGCAACAGTAACGAAAATAAGTAGTTGCCAAATAAAATGAAAAATCCTGAACTTCTCGAAACTTTTTTACGTAAAACATATTTATTATATTTATATTTTAACAAACAAAAGTATGTTTGCTAAAATAATAATGCACTATAACTGATTAAAGATAGAACATGGCGATAAAGTTTCGTATCTTCTGTTATGAAATATTTTGAGATTGTGCATCTCCTAAACTTGTACTAGCAACTAGACGTAAACGATATATACCAGTATCATTTAACAGTATTACCTCAGGCGCGCGCAGTCCGGTTATAGGGATTTTTCAATTTTTGTAAACACTGGGAAACTGGTGATGGATCGTGCTTCCCAGTCAAAGTTGAAAAATTGGTCTAATGTGGTCCTAATAGAATGGCACGCGTCCAAGGGTCAGCGCGGAATCACAGCAAAAACCCACATTCATCACAATTTGAAAGAACTTTGTATAGGGGATAATCTGATATTTTTCAGTCAAGTCAAAATTAAATTATGTGTATTGTTAAATAAATGGTCAATGATATAGCGGACAGTTAATAAAGTATAGGTATTTAAAATAAATGCGGACTACACGATCTCTGTCAAGCATTTGTATGAAAACCATTTTCATAGAACTGTAAATAGTATCTCACTTATTGTAAGTTAATATAATAACATAGGTTATATCATAGATTCTGCTGAATTGATTTTTACTTTTGGAAATGTAATTCACTGTAACCAAAACAGTAATTTGTACACACTGAGGCGTGTACGACGAATATACGCATCAGCTTACTCATATTGCAATAAATAGGAGCTCATATTTTAAGGCGTTACTTCAAGTATGATATGAATCTGCAGTAACTTGTTTTTTTAAGATTCTATTTAAAAGTTTTCACTCTTGTGTTACTGTTATACATTTTTAATGTGTATTGACGTTATAGATAGTGATGTAGAAGTATAAATATGACCTATAAGGAATATGAAAATGTGAGGATTTCAGAATTAATTTAATTAAAAAATAAAATAATTCAGTAAATGACCGTCAAGAAATTACAATTCTATTAAGTATACTATTATTAAAATTGAAATTGCCTTTCACTTAAATATTTTACCTCCAATATTTTTTTAATATGTATTGTTGTTTTTATTATATTAGGTACAAATATTTATTCTACATTTTCCGAAAAAGGACCCTCAAATATATTTTCATACTGCGCCCGTTTTTTCTACTCCATTGATTGAAATACAGAAGTACACTTTCCTATAAGTATGAAAAGCTTTATTTTCCTATATTTTAGATTATGCATCATCTAAATTGCGTGTATTAATAAGTTTAAAATAAGTTTTAATACATTAAGCTTTACTTAACAGAATATGCAGTTCCATGGTATTCATACTATCGTTTCATTTCTTACCATCTAGTATCGTTTCTAGTTGTAATGGGACGACGCCTAATGGACATTTTATTTCAATTTTTATTTATTTATTTTACCTCCACAATTTGGTGGACGGATCAAGAATATCAGCGAAGGTACAACATAAGGCGTACAATGTATGCTTTATCTACAGAGTACTTGCTTTCAGCAGTTTGTGAAATATTTTACAAACTCTAGTCAGCGACGGACACAATCTTATCCGTTTGTTTCTGATGTCGCACGGAAACAGAACTGAGGTTTCCACTAACGTATACTGCATCTATACCCATAGAAAGAATAATATATGGGCATGCAAAAGTAGATTAAACTTTTAATAATTACTAAAAAACCGTCTTTACTTCCGTTGACTGTTAATTAAAAAAAAAATAACGCTTATTAGCAATTCAATTACTAGGACAATGCTTCAGCGCACCAGCCCTTTAGTCCGTGAAAATTGAGGACATAAATCACTAACGCATAAAATTCATTGTCGTATGGCATAGACACGGAAATTATTCAGAGTGTAGCTACCTAAATTCCGCAGCCCACGAGTCATATTCATTATACGTTTATTCCCATAGCGCCCGTCACTAACGTACGTTACGTCTGATGCGGCTCGGCGCGTACAATGAAGTGTAATGTCCGCTTGTTCGAAAAGAGTACTGAGGCATTTTATAATTTATAGAGAGCAGCGTGGAAAAAGTAATGGATTCGTTAAGTTTAATTCTTTGGAATAAACCTCTAAGGAATGTAGCAATTTTAATTACGTGACGTTATGATACGCTGTCTTCATCTTTTTTAATTTTTTTCAAATTATAATATTAATATTTTTTTATAACCAATAACCTTTTTATCATTGATGAAATCCTTTCTTTCTCATAACCTTAGCTTTTTTGCCTTTGTTGGTGAGAGACTAGGGACTAGTTCATATTGTAGATGAAAAATAAACTTTAAAAATCATGAACTCATGATAGGAATATCCACAAACACACATGTGATCAAAAGCAAAACGGTTAAAATTAATCATGATTATACATATTATCATAAAACTTTTTTTTTATGAAAAGCTAAACAATTAAATTCATACTACAGAAGCTACATATCCAAGTGTAGTATTATGGATTCCGTAATAAAATAGCAATAATAATAATAACAAAAATCGAACAGATATCGGTTGTTATTTTATTTGCCCATGTGGAGCGACTGCAGTTACAGCTTAACAAAAATCTCATAACAGTGGTGAGTCATTCTGCGCACATTGCACTGCTTTAGCTCTGTACTTTTTGCCAGTGCGCAACCTTCACAAGCGATTTGTCTAGTTGTATCTCGCAGTATTTGACGAGGAATAAGGGAAAGCAACCCTACGCCTTGTTATTGATGGCCAGCATTTTTTTCCTATTATCCTTTTGGGTTAGAAAGAGACATCCTTCACATCCTTTTAGTTCTAATATTTAACAATAACGTAAGTTATCTTAACTAGTATCTATAATTTGAAACCGATTAAGATCACTAAAAGTATGAAATATTCGTTTATAAGCACATGCTACATAAACATCTAAGTATCATTCCGTTACCTATTTAATTCTTTAGCAGCATTGCTAAAAAACTTCCATCATTCGACCGATTCGCTATCCCTAATATCTATTTCGCGTCGCGACCAATTTAACGCCTTACCTCCGTATGCTACTGCCACTCATCAGTGAGTGGACATTGAAATAAAACAGGCCCCTCTGTATCTACCCCATCACATTCACAATACGAATCATTAACCCACCCTCCCAATTCTACATACATATGATTTAAAGTTAAGTACCGTGACACGTTTTAATCTACCGCCTCACATAACAAACTAACCCTCATTTCCAATCTAATTCAATCCAATTCGAGAAATCCATTCTAGAGGAATGAAAGCGCTAAAAGCAACTTTAAAGCAAAGACACAATTGAAGACACAAGTAGAAGGAGCTGTTATGTTACAAAATCAAAATTTTTCAGAAATTAAGTTTTTTTATGTAATTTTTCTCGAAAGTAGTGTAACATAATCCCTTCATACATTCACAAGACTCGAGTATTCTTTCTGGAATTTTCGATGGTACTATGTGAAAGATGGGTATAAAACACCTTGATTCATGCAAAAAAGACAGTTTTTAAAATGCGACATAGCACCTTCATCCACTCGTATCTTCAATTGTATCTAAAATTGCGTAACAGTAAAAAATCAAGAAACTAAAAAAAAACACGTGCAGGTCAACAGAGGTGAAAAGGGAATTATTTAATAAGAAAAATAACATGATGTATGAAAAGATTGGTAAAAATATCTGTTATTAGAAAATCCACTATATTTCCTATTTGATTGCGCCACGGATACTGAACATATTAAATATTTAATTCATTAGGTGCTGAGTTAGACATTCTTTATTTAAAAACTGTAATGTCTTATCAGATGCATTGGTAAAAAAATCCACAAATTTCAAAGTAAATATTCCACTCAATAAGTGAAAATTTTGTTTTATTTCGAGTTTTTCTCCTTTAGATATAATCTGATGCGAATTTTTCAATCCTTATAAAAACATTCGACTAAGACCGGAAATTATGAGTGACGGTAGTAGTACACACCAGAGAGTACACACGAGTAAGTAAAAATGTAATCGGCGATTTTCTTTCCCGACGATGCCAGTAGGTAATCATTAAGACCGGCATCGTAGAAACCGGCATCGTAGAAATCGGCATCGTCGCATCGCAAGAATCGTACGATTCTTACTAGTAAGAATAGGGTACAATAATTGTGCATATATGGTACTATTTGTTGGTTATCACTTATTATAATGGCTTGATTTTTCCTAATGTACTGTATGTTTACAGTTTCTAATAAAAGTTTTCCAAATTTCGTGTTCCTGTTTTTTTATATGATATGGCTTCTGTCGAGATTAACTCATACTAGATTTATCTAAACAAACGTTACTTTTATCGCTTTCTACCAGTTAACGAATAACAATGACACTGTAAACTGCTCCAATCGCAAAAAAGAAAAAAAAGTGCTCCTCAAGGTCCGTATATAGAAGGTTACCTCGTAACTTTTCAGCCAATCAAGTGAAAGAGCGCGAACGCGTCATCCTGTATGCTGTTTTTAATAAATAAAGTGATGCATATATGTAAAAACAAATGGCGATTTGTACTCACAAACTAAATATTTATTTTTTATAATAAAAAGCGAATTTCTACTATTATGTAATAGTAAACATAAGTAAATCAAGTAAAAATATTATATAATGTAAATATAACACAAAACTTAGAACTACACACATAGAGCTTGACATTAAATTAGAAACTAAGAAAAAGTAAAGTAAAATGGTAAAAAGATAACGATTATATATTATCAAACTAAATATTTATTTTTCCTAATAAAAAAGAATTTTCTTATTATTATATAATCATAAGCATAAGTAAATTAAGCTAACAAAATAACATTATTTTAAAAACTAAGAAAACTAAAATTTAGAAATACAGATTTATGTAGTTTTTTTTTATTTTTTCTTGGCAAATTTGCGTCCTTCAGATTTAATTTCTCTCTTTTCAGTGATTTTTTGTTTGTTTTAAGTTTAAATATTTATTTTTTAAAAAAAATCTTAATTTAGAAAAATTTTCAATTAATGTTTTATCATCAGGAACGTGTCTTGCAATATACTTTTTGCGCCTCCGTCCAGAAACACATTTTGCAGTACTTAAAAGCGGCTATTGTTTTCCTGCTTAAGCAGGCAAAAATGTCACTAAAGGTTGGCCACACTAGATTCACATGACAGATGTGTGATAAATTGTCATTAAGCTACTGTTCAACCATGTTAAGATGAACTGGTGTCTTCATTGTGCTTATTCTTGTTAAATAGATATTAAACTAGAAGGAAAATTACAGAAAAAGATGATTAACCTTTTAATGTAAACAAACACGAGAATGATCGCGAACCGCGTCATCATGTATCCATCCTCTCCTTTCCCCGGGCCTCACCAACAACTTACGTACGGACCTTGAGTGCTCCTGACGATGCTGCGACTAGTAATCATACGATGCCACGATGCCGATTACTACTCATACCTCATGTACATGATTATGTGTATTACTAGACGCATCGTTATACTGATCAAATGCGTAAACGTACCTATACTCGCACGAAGCCGTACTCACTCATGCAGGTTTCTGGTACACACCTATGTAATTAATTACTCATGAACGATCATAATATTTGTAACATGCAGTAATTTCTACTTGATGAATACGAATGACAGTTACCATACATGGCATTAATGTTACTATCATTTAAATTGTAACAAATAGTTTGTATTAATAAAACAACAATATTTGAGACTTACTTTAGTTTCGTTATTTTATTAATTATTTTAATTAATGTGAATATGATATACATAAAATATACAATAAACAAGGTAGAAGAAATGAATAACATTATTTAAAATTAGCATAAAATAAATGAATAAATAAACAACATTTGTAGCGAAGAATACTAAATATTTAAAAGGGAACCAATAATTTTCAATCTATAAGTTTATTTAATATGCTAATAAATTGAAAATCATTACATACCGGCGTAACAGAAAGTTTGGAAAGCTAAGGAGATGCCGCCCTTTTAAAATTATATACTGAAATTAATGTTTTTTTTTTGTATATTTTTGCATAGATAAATTTTCGATATGACGAATACCGTTCGCCCTTGGCTGCTATTTTGATTTTTTTAAGCATCAATCAGTTTTTGCATTACATTATCGCAAAGCTCTTTTTATGGCCATATTACTTGAGTTTATTTCTAAAAATGAAAGAAAAAACAAGTCGACATTACTAAACGGATTTTTTTAATTGCTATTTTATTTTGTATGTTAGCAACATGCTCGAGTACACTTGATAGTTTTTTTTTGCATTCTAAAGTCCAAATACCACACCGTCATCTTTAAGATGTGCAAACGTTTTTAGTTCAACTAATTTTCTTCTTATATAAGCTGTCAAAATATGATGATGTTTAAAACAGGGGAATGACGTCATCACTCTCATATGAACCACTCTATATATATATATATATATATATATATATATACTCTCCAACTCTATATTTTCAGATGTTACCCTCAAAAACGTAGGATTGAAAATAAAAATAGATGTTTGGAAAAAAAATGTAGTTGTCATCTCACTCCTTACATTCTATTCAGACGTGCATTTCGGTATTTAATTTATGTGTAAGTATGTAAGTATGTATTTTTAAGTTCTTTGTATAAATGCCAAAATATTTATGTTGCCACAGAAATAAATGGATCACTAAAATATCAAATAAAACACATAGGTTCTTATTAAAAAAGTAGAGCAATGACGTCATCACTGTTGCGTGAATCACCCTGTATATTCATGTACTACATCGAAGACTTTAGCATCAAAAATGGAAGTTAATCTGCTTCTTTATTCCTTCCTTTTTGTTCAGGGTGTATCTAGGAAAACGTAAAAAAAGCGTACCTTAAATGTTTGCTTGAACTCTTTTTTTTTGATAACTGTTTACAGTATTCAATAACGTACTGCTGTGTAGGTACTGATTGAATTAAATGAAATTGCAAAATGAATTTAACAATGAAAAAGAAAAATTAAATTAGCTAGCTCAACGGATAAAATCTTATAAAATCCGCATTAACTCTACACTCAAACAATAGACAAATAAATGAATTGAATTAATTTAAAAAAAACTTAACACTTATATAAATTAAATCATACAATAGACTCTTTAACTAAAATTTATACAAAATAAACATTATTGTGAAAATTCTCGGAACATTGAAGAACGGCAGAACGGAGAAATCAAAACAACAAAACTATGCAATTCAAAATACACTCGCGAAAAGCGGGGTGTCTACCACAGCAGTACGTTAAATTTAGCGTCGATTTTAGCGTAGGTTATACTTAAATTCTCTAAATTTATATTATCTTTTGTTTCATAGAATAGAATTGCACATCTTAACACTAATAAGGAAGTTATCACCAATAGCGATATGCTATTATCTCATTTTGTGGGATACGTTTTTTTTAATTTTGAAAATAAATTTAGTTTGTGAAAGGTTACAATTTATTCTAGGAAAGGTTTTTCTCAGTGGAGCTAAATGTAAATGAAATTTTAAATTTATTATTGCAGGAATCACCTCAAGTATCGTTTCGTAACCACTACCCAATAATAAGAGCTTGTTACTAAATTAATATTCATTACTCTAAGTAGACTTTCCAGAAATGTAAATGCTGTAGGCGTAGCTATTAGCAGATTTCCACACGACGAAAAAACACGGGCTTCTATAAAAGCGAAATTACATTTCGTTGCTGTTAATTGTTCTTTTTATAGCTATGCAAAAAGAAAAGTAATAAGTTCTATACGAGGATTCTCTAACTGCAACTTTGTTTTCACTAATTGCTTCATCGAACTTGTACTCTAAACCAGGGGATTTTAGGGGTTGCCATTTTAATTACTGCTCAGAGCTCCTTATCGAGGTATGCCGATCGCTTTTAAGAACTTTGATGGTTAATTAAAGTTCCCCGCCTTAATTAATGTTAATAGCGTTCAACCCTTCCAATAAGATGCCAGAATGCCGATCATTAACCTACGTTTTAAATTTTCATTAGATATTGAGTAGGTTTATCGCCTTAAAGTTGAAGCAGTTTTTATATTAAAAAAAAAAGGGGTTGGATCCCCCTTAAAGCAATTACTACATAATGTAAGTCAAAGAATGGGATTTTTTCATATATGCGTTATGTATATTAAATCATGCACAAAATGATTAAAGTTTCATTGTATGTATATACACTATGCCAAAAAATAAATGCGAATGGAGGGGACCTTTTAGGTAGGCAACCAATTTAACAAAGTCATATAGTGGTGATCCATAATGCACAATTCTTGATATCTAATATTTCGATTTTCATTATGCATTTAAAGCCTTTTTTGCCGACGAATATCCTTAAATCATATTTATAAAGATTTAAGACTGTGCATTTTATTGTCTAAATTAAGACGTTATAGGCATTAACGTTCGAATAATTTGCTCCGTTCTTGAAACCGCCACGGAACGGGTTTTTAAGATGTACTTGGAGATAGTAGCAGTAACAACTGTCAAAACTGACGTTTCGTGAAATAAACGATACAACAAATAAATACGAGTAAGATTCACGTTGAAAAATTCAAGTAACAACGATTATTCAGAAGAAGAAAATATCGTCCACGTATATCAGAGATACATAACAGAAGAAACGCTCCGCAATAACATCGATTTTGCATCAATGGTTGCGCCGCTTTTCTGGAATTGATGTGCTTTAATAAGCAGTATTGAATAATTACAAATGTTTTATATACTGACAATCAATAGTTATTATCCAAAAATTTGTATATTATTTATCTTGTGGAAACGGAAAACGTGAAATCCATCAGATGATGTTTGCTCTCTAAAATATAATCTTACGCTTCTCAATCGCCGTAAATAACGTTGCCAAAACATTTTTACTGCCAAGTTTGTCGTCGACCATTCAAAGTCGAGCAAGTGAAAAGCTTCTCGTTAGTTTACATGCTATCTGGGCAATAAGTAATATATATTTTTATCAATAGTATTAGGTTGCCGTAATAGCTTGCATTAGGTGCTTTTCCTAGCATGAATTTGTATAAGACTTCTATTACATTAATTGTTAGACTTATAGTTTAATATTAATCACTTAATGTTTTACCTGTTTTTATATTAGTAAAGACAGTGTATATATCAATAACATGCACAATTTATTATTGAATAATTGCAACATTAAAGAGCATAAGGGCTCTTACTCGAGGTCAGTACACTTATTTTCAACATTTAAATCAACAATCAAATATTTTGGATTATTAAATTTCAATTCAATTAAAAACAATATTCAAATTTCCCGCTATCCCATATGTTAAACCACGCCTCTTACGATAATATCAACCTGTACATATTTCAAATTCAATTCAAACTGTCACTACAGAATGTTTAACCTCAAAATTTACAAAAGGCACTTATTTAATTCTTGTTAACATACCTCCAAATATATCTTGAAAGAAATTTCATCGCAGCAAAACCAAGTGTGTTGATGTATCTGCATACATATGTACCTACATAGTTTTGCGAAGTCAATAGAGAATATTATTTGAGGTTCTATATTCGCATGTAAGAGAACTTCATATTTACGGAGGAAAATCTTGAAAGTATTATGTGGTTACAAATTTTAAAAACTTATTAAATTACAATGAAAAGTAAAAATAACATAATTTAGTGAAAAGAGCTTTCCCTGTTTTCCTTTCCCCAGTTGCATTTGAATAGAGGTCTAAAGGAGCCTTGATTGGATTTATTAAGATTTAATACATTTTTTTGATAATCGTTTAAATTTAACGTGCCGCTAGATATAATAAATTTACCATCATTTTCAAATGTATTGTTGTAGAAAATTACAATGTTTTGATATTAATAATACGTGAATTATTTCTATCTAATCAATGATTAAAATATTTACCAAGTTTTTGTTTTATTATTTTAAATAGTTAGTGACTCTTTATTCCTGCTTGTTTTATCTTATTTTTTTTAGTAAAATACAAGAAATAAAGAAAATTTCACTATTACCTATTTAAATAAGTAATACAATTATATATTTTATATTGTTACAGTGCTTAAAACATATTCAAAATACACATTATTTTAGCAATTCTTACTTTTCAATGAAAGCCTGAACGGAGATATTTGAGTGATGCACAAATATAAATAAACAGCTACATCTAAGACGCAACCAATGCATAGAATATTGCGAAAACACAGCTGCGTTGTGGTTCGTGTCGAACAAACAAGTTATGTATATATGCGTCAGCGCTGTGCATTGAAATATTCCACGTGATTTACGGGCACATGTAGTTTTTATACATGAGTGTGTGTTTCTTACTCGGTCAAAACAACTAGAGGATTTATACGAGCAATCGGCTAACTTTCAAACGACACCCGTATATGCGTATGTTCGCTAGGAACGCAAGGAGGTCCTTGCTCTATTTATCAGGGTCAAAATATGAACTAAAAGTGGAAGAATGCACGTATTTTCGAACAACAAAAAGATTTCGTCATATGAATTTAAATAGTCATAATAAAAAATGTTGAAAAAAGGCTATATATAAATGTTCAAAGAACATGTGCTAGCTGATAATAAATAAATTGAATAATTATGACGTTCTAATCTAAATTCAAAATATAAATATTATTGAAACATAGTACTTCAAACACGAGGCAAGCAATATAATATATAAGTTTTGAAGTAGAAACAACACCAATGATTCTACATATTCAGACTATGTTGTGGATCAATGAATAACTCACAACATACATATTCTTGTAGTTTTTTCTTCGCCCGCGTATAGCTTTACTAATTTTAATTACATAAATACTATTTAAGATACGGTGAAAATGAATTTCAAATATACGAAAATAAACTTGACATTTTAAGTTAAGTTCATTCTCCCAAATAATGCAAGATGAGAGAGAAATGGAGAATGAGCAAGTATTTGGTGCTCGCGTGTGTGTGTTCGTGAGAAGTGAGAGATTATTCCGTATCCGGCGTCCTCCAAACCTCTTCCTAACTCCCCGAAAGCCGCCTGTTGCCTCTCTCTAAATTCACGAAAATCCAAGCCACAGCAAGCCGATTTTCTTTTCTCGGCTTATAACGAAAATTCACCCCTATTCTGCCGGTAAACGCTCGAGAAGGCTAGGTTCAGAAAAAGACATTTACACAAATAAGGGCAAAATGATAATGGCGGAATCTTGCTATGTATTCTGCCTAAATTATTCAGTAGTTTAGTATTTTATGGTAATTTCAAATGCAGGAAGATACGATCGTTTACACATATTATACATATTTAAACATGCCTCTAGTACATTATAAAAATATTCTAGTAACATTACATATAAAATCGTTCATAACACAGTTGCCTACGATTTCGCAGGTTTTAAATACTTTAGACACTAAAATTTTCGTCATCCAGTAAATTTAAAACGATGATGTATTTTTCAAACATTGTTCTGTAACATTCATAATTATATAAATTGTATATTTACCATGGAGTCAAGTAATTTTCGAATGTGCTATCAGGAAGGCAATTAAAAATACTAAGAAAGCGAATAAATGAACATTGTACGATAAACCTCCTTTACAGGTGTAATTGAACATTACAGCTCAATTATTTCGTACAGCATACCAATCCACCCTTAATTGTTGTACTTTCCCAACATGGATAATATAATTTATACGTAATTTGATATTATATTTGACAAATGTTTCTTTCTAATTTCCAAATTCCCATATCTTTACTCCTTTAGTTATAATATATTATTTATGGAATATAATATATTGCTATGATATTTAAGGTATGGAATCTATTTTAAAGGCATTCACAACAAGGTTCTAGACTAAAGGAACATGTAATTCAAAAGTGAGGCGTGTACTCAGTTGCCTACTCTACAGGCGAATTATGAATTTGTTAAAGATAGTTATTTAAAATGAATAATATTAGCATTAGGTGCTAAATATTGCTTTATTGTAATGTAAACTTTATTTTATATGTTAATTCAAACTGACCTGGTATCTTTTTATGTTCGTTATATTTTGCTCGGAGAGATTTTTCAATCTCCGGGGTGTTTTGAGTTCAACGTTTGGCGTATTCCCCTCAATCTATAGAAAATAACGGTATTTTAATGACGGTTAGCTTTATCTTTCAAAATTCAGGTTGGTCGACCTGTGTGATAACAATCGAAGGCTGTTGACCGTTGAATATGATTTGAATTCTCATTCTGTTGGTGGCTACCAGACACGACGGTTGTCTTAATTTTCCTATAACGTTTTTGCCACAATTTAAAAAAAAATATCAAAGTTCCAAGAAGTTTTACCTAAAAAAAAGTATCGATACAAATCCTGTTTGTTAAATCCATATCGAATACCTGAATTTGCCAAGAAAATATCCTATAAATATCCTACGAAGACTTCCCGACCAGATAGCCTTTTCCATGCCTTTGACCGAGACGGGGGGCCCATCTAACTGAACCACCTTCTCCAGCACAAGAGTTTGCCAGCGTCGTGTTCTTTCAAGTTAGTATCTCCTTAGAATCACGTCACCTAAAACAGAACGGAATTAATTTAGTTCCCTTTCAAATTTAATCAGAAACTTATACTTTTGTGTAATTTATTTTCACCATAAGATAATTTGGGGGGGTTTATAAGAACCGCCATTTAGTTTAGTATTTTAGTAATTTTTATATGTAAGGGTTGTATAAAAATATCACCAAGTTGATATTTGATATAATAGCTATCTTTAACAAATAAATAGAATAATAGATTATCGTTTGCTATAAAAATTTTAGTATTTGCCGTTTACAGATAGATGGCGCCGGTATTTATTTGATATTTAATTTATTATATGACGTTTCCATAACCTCTTTAGTTTTAAAAATGCCAGGAGAGTTTGAAGACATGTTTTTGTATTAAAGATTGTCTTATATAGTATTTTCTGATTCCATTTTACGTACCTTGTGATCATTAGAGTCTCATTTGATAAGGAAACATAGCATTTGGGGTAAATAAATAAAGATTTAAGCTTGTTTTGATTTGAAAAAAAAATAAATAAATAAAATCGTAAACGGACAAGCTAAATAAAAATAATATAAATTTGAATAATATTAAATTAGTATTGGACTATACAAAAAACAAATTTAGAATTCCCGGGCATTGTGTTCTGAAAAACAGAGCAATATATTTACAAAAGCATTAAGTTATGGTTAATATTAGTATCTATTTTATTGTAAGATAGATTCTTTTATAGACTTCAACAGATCACACTAGTAAAGAAAAATCAGCACGCCAATCTTACTAACTTGCGATTGTTTCTAATTCTTCACGATTACATCACGTAATGTGATCGAACTAATAATTACTTCAACAAGCGTATGATATTATCTATACCTTAAACCTATCACATTGCAGGGTATATGTACTTTACGTTGTTAGTTTTACTTTTATGCAAATCTACCGTGTTTGTAGGTATATTTTTTGTACCATAATTAACTAGAAAATAATTGATAATAAATAAATGAGAAATAACTGTTTGGTTTTTCACACTTCATACATACATACATACACAATCATACATTCCCTTTTCTAAATAAATAAATTCTTTATAATTAATAATCGTAATCAAGATAAAAGAAATAGAATCCATTAATCGCCTCGTCTGAAAGAGAAATAAAACTCCAAAGTTAGTTTTACATTCTTGAGTAAATTTTAATGGTAAATACAAAATTGTATGTTTTTTTCCGACAATTTGCATTTTTTTTTTACATCTCACATATAAGGTCTCACATAGGTAAGCTTTCCATGCTAAATATCTTAGATATAAGTAAATTCGCTACTTCACTGCGTGTAACATTCCCAACTTAACTTTATAATAATAATACCTAAGCACTACAGGCTTTGAAGGCCTTTGGCTTAGGTGTGCCAGAACTAACCGAGCCGCTGAGAAGTGTTGTCCGAATTAGTGCTGTGCAACCGAACAGATTTCATAACCGGTTAACCGTATTCACATAACCAGATAACCGGTATGGCCGGTCATGACCCCGTTAACCGTCGTGTCCAATTATCCGCTTTGGTCGAATAATAGCCCTAATCGATTAAAAGGCAGTTTTACTTATTGTATATCTATATAAATATAAGTCTTTTACTGATTTTTATAATGTTTTTGTGTATATACGTTTGCTACAATTTTCAAAAATAATATTGTTATATAAATTGAGACGTCAGCTTAATGTTTTATTTGATTGCAATTTAAGTTTGCTATAACTTGCTTCATGCTTGAACTTACTTTAAGATCTCGAATTTATACACAACAGCATTTTTTTATTTCAGCATATCAATTATAAATTTACATTGACTTGCGCTTCTCGTATCAGTTTATGTAAAGCCTGTAGGTACACTTGCATTCACGTATAAAAAAAAACCACTCTTCTTAGTGTGAACTTTTTTATTTAACAGTATTTTTGATTTTCTTACTGATTTTCCGAATCCCCATTTGCTTTTTTTTTGAATACAAATTGTTATAACTAGCTCTAAGACAGTGTATCAGACAGGAAATCACACATTTCCCTTCTAATATTTATTTATTTTGTTAGCGATAAGTAGTTTGAGGCACAATTTATTGATTGAAACATAATACATATGTTATAAACGTACTCGACACCTTGCAAGTAAATAAAAATGTATTCTGTGAATAATGCGAGCACCTTACCCAACAATGCGAGTAAGTAAAATACTTACTCGTAAGTAATCATTAATGTAGGGTACAATAATTGTCTGCGGTACTACTTGTTGATTATCACTTAGTGGCATGATATTCCAATAACGTAATTTATGTCCTTATGCTATTGTATTTATTTCCATTGTCTAAAAAGTCTATTCAAATTCATTTATGCCTAAATTATTTACTTTGCAGTTCCATGTCTTGACACTTAAACAAATATTGACGGAATGCCATATAATATTTATAATACGTATATTCTATAAATTTCAAATATATTCCTCAACACAGTCATAAAATTGACAAAAAATAATTGGAAAATTAAGGTATAGATACGCTGTTTCTGCATTTAAGTAGAAAATTGCACAGGTGTTTTCGAAACCGTTTAAGGGCTTTACTAATGTTTTTTTTTATGGTGTATACAACGCGAAAGTAAAGTCCACCTATTCTCTCTTTTTAAACGATCTGTAGATTAATAGATAAGCCACATATTTCGACACGTCAAATATAAGGTAAATGTTATCTACGCGTAATTAAAAATAAGGCAAAGCAACTTCTAACTGTTCGTTACGATGCCAGTTACTAATCATGCGGTAACTGCGGTAGGGGAAGGTGGGGCAAGATGGGAACATTAAGCTTTAGAACACTGCATCAGCATTGCAAATTGATATGCAAGGTTCTAAGTACGCTTGTTGTAATCTTTAAACATTTATCTGCTGATGGATGAATGTACAATTTTTCGATGGGTACTCTTGATGTTGTGGGAAAATTTTGAAAAGAAATGTGTAAATACACCATCTTGCCCCACCATGGTTCCAGATGAGTTAAGAATGGGTCGTACCATAAATCTAGGTAATAGGTAAAGAAAAAAATAGGTTCTTAAAATATTCTTAAAAACATGCAGGAACAAAGCTTACATTCTTTAAAGCGGAACTACTTAAAATAAAAAAAATGCAATAACGATAAGAATATTGAACTTAATCTTCACAATTGAGACAATAGAAGACGTACTTATCCACGTTATTCGCACAGCCTCCATATAGCCAACCTCGCCATCCATGGTATTGTATCAATCCCTTACAATACTAACATCTTGCTCAACAGAAGAACTTGATTATTTCCTTGACGTTTTCTAAAAATCTATCTCTTTGCTTTCCTTACAAAATTCGGCTTCTTGATCTCTTCTGTTTTCTTCTTTGTCATTTTTTTTCCTTTAACTCTCCCTCAGCACTTCTAGTTGCCTTAGGGATTCTCCAGACTTCTATTTTCTTGTAGTAGATTTTTATACGTAGTGCTTGTAAGGATTGTTCTTTCTCTTGTTACGCTTTGATTGAATCTGTACTTTATTCCTAACATTAGAAATAGGCATTATGTCTTCGAGAAAGCATAATGGCATATCCAGGCATAACCGACCAGAATGAAGAGTGAGATAGTGATGTCCCCATGTCGCCCCATACCAATAGCCCCATTTTGCCTCTTTGGGACATTTTCTGGTTATGTTATAATAACATATTAAATATTTGAAATAAACAAATAACGCACTATAGAAAATACATGCAATACATGTCAATTAATAAGCACAAAAAGGTGTAGTTGTAAATAATTTACTCATGCTTCCGATACTGGCCGTTGAACTCGCCATCAAAATAATAAAGAAGTTCTGGAAATTGCAAAGTTCACGCACAAACAGCAATAACTTTGTTATTACGACTAGTAAAGTTTCCTACATTACAACAAACATAAAAGCACTTGTCAATATTAGGACTACTATTATTTTGACAGATGCTTACTGCCTTTTGTAGATAAGACGATGTCCTTATCATGCCTCGTGACCCCATCTTGCCTCACCCTCCCCTACTACCTGCAACACCTGTGCGCATACGTACTGCTGTGAACTGAGTGTCCAAGCATACAAGTTTAAAGAAATTAAAAATGACAAAATCAATCCAGCTAGCTCAGCAAAAATGAAATTAAAAGGGCGCCAGAGATTCTTACATCTCAGAGAAACTTTTTCAAAAAGTAATAGTGGGCGTTTGCAAAATTGACTTTCTTTAAAACCCCAAAAATTGAAATGGCAGATTTAAAAATAAAAGAACTATTTGAGATGATATTTAAAATCATTAACTTTTATTGTTAAAAAAGAAAAAAAAAACATTTAATTAACAACAATAGGGGAAAAAACCGTAATACAGAAGGTATTGGATTAAAATAACCCCTTCGTGAATTTACATTTAAAAAGGACAATGCAAATCCTTTAGCAAACAAAATGGTGAATTCGTTCTAGAAGGAATTTCATATACCACAAAAAATCCACGTGGTTTCAAAAATCCAAAGCAAACTACAAATTAATTCAAATAACGTAGAGAAACAACCAAAATTAAAAATGAAATTTAAATCAAGCTCACAGCTTCACTTCACCTACCCCGAGGTGATAAAAATAAAATTAAATTATAACTACAAAAAAAACGGAAAATTTAAACTCTAAACGCGCTCGCTTCTAAAACGAAAATTATTAACGGGCCTTATACATAAATTGTGCACAAACATATACAACGCCAATTAAAAAGAGGAGACGTCTGAATAATAATCAAAAATTAATATAATAACCGAAACAAATCTTAACAAATGAAAAATCGTAAAATGGGGAAAATGAGCTCAAATTTTACATGTACTTACTTCGTGACAACTATTCAGACTCTGCCCTAACGAGGCCTCTCACCGCGTATATACAAACAACCGACAGCGCGCTCTGCGACAGCCGCATCAATCAAAGAATACGCCTTATAAGAAGGACCAAAACAAGATAAACTAATGCTAAACATATAATCAAAGAAAAATAACTAACTAACTGAACAATTAAATACATCCACAAAAACTATTAATTCAAAGCAAAAAATGTAAAAATAAAACATATGTGAGAATTTGCGCGCGGCAATGCCAAAACATGATCTTAGAAAATTAACAGCATAAAGTTCAAACAACCGGGGAGACATGTCACAGCAGTACGTGCAATATACATCATCATATAAATACTCGTCGAAAACGTATACATATGTATGTTACGTACTTATAACTTGCACGATGCCGTACTTACTCAAGCAAGTCTTTAGATGTCTAGAATGTACGATGTATTCAATTCAAGTTTCAATTGAATTGATTTTTGTACAAATGTTGTGATCTGGAGCACTATCTGCAATTAATGTTATCAATTGCTAGTTATAAAACATGTCCACTATATTTTTGACTAAATCGCCGTGGCCGGTTAACCTTCGCGCCCGGTTAACCGTCGTGACCGATCAACCCCCGTGACCGAACAATCCCCGTGACCGATCAATCCCCGTGACCGAATAACCGTTTATGATAATACCGGTTAACCAGTTATCCGGTTAAAATGCGCAGCACTGTCCGAATGGTCTCACTCAACCAACAACCGGTACCGCATATTCATACAGGTACCGCAAGATTGGCAATGATGCACCCTTCCTTCTCAGCCGTACTGCCGGTATTCCGTATTTACCATGTTAAAAAATTTTTTGCAGTGTATAAATATGTGTTTCTTTATTTTTATAAACTCTTAGCTTTATAAGGAATATAAGAAATTGCAGTATGTAAACAAAGTTGAGATGAATTTATAATTAGTATACCACAATCTCTAATTTAAAGTTATTAAAAAATATATAAATTCTTAATATATTCTAACTAAAAAAGTTAAAATGATATAGTTTAATGAATCGAACTATCAATACACATAATTACCTGCCTAACATGCGTATTTTTCATTTTATTTTCAGTTCCCTTTAAACTGTTTACGTGGAATTCGAAAATACTTTCCTAAA
>RXPK01004837.1:0-54982 GCA_004143645.1 Protaetia brevitarsis
GTTTACGTAATGGCGGACTGCCAGTTGTACTAAAGGTAGATTACCGGTTCTGTTATTTTAAATGAAACACCTGTATATTATAGTACTTTTGTATTCCTTGTTAAATTTAAAAAGCACTTTGTTAAGCATAATATTAGACCTAAGTCGTATGATTTCTGAATTACATGACGTCTTTAAAATAATACATCAATAAAAAAATACATTCGCAGCGTCCTCGAAATTCGAAGTCTTTGAAATTGTGAAAGTTTGGTGGTGGAGATATTTCCGATATTTTAGTTTTCCACAATAGAAACATTTTGCGAAGAAACAAGGGAGGCCATGCATGTTGTTTCTAGACACAAATTTTGACATTTGTTGTCCGAAATAAATTGGAGTATTTAAATGGGTAATATCTTTCTAAAAATTTATATACTCGCACTTTATTTCTTTACCCTCCAACCCGAACACCTTTCTTAACCGGACAAATAATCCACAACGAACGGTGTCCGTCTTAGAGAGATTTTACTGTCAGGCGTGAGTGGAAATTTGTACATAATAACAGAAAATTTATCGGTATTAGAGGGGTTAGGGAATTTAAAAAATCTGACCGATTTCTTACAATCGGCAATCAGAGAGCAGATCAATTAGCAAAAAAGGCGGTGTCTAGGGGAATAGCACGATAATTAGGTATTGGTTAATTTCGGGTAGTACAGTTAAAAGAACGTTTAGAGATAAACTTAATAATGATTGGCAGGGTAGGTGGGATACCACTGTAAGGGGGAGGTGGATCAGGCAATTTATCGGTAACACGTTTTAAGGAAATGAGGGTTGGAATTTTTTAGTAATGGTGCTAAAGAATTAGATAGGTTACGGCCCGATAATTAGGTAGTAGTAGTACATGTGTATATAAACGAATATTTAATACTTTTTAGTGGTCTGAACTGGTTTCAAATTAATGATATTACTTTAAATCTAAGGATGCCGCTTACGTATTTTTGTTTATTTCCAGTGGTTCTGTTGTGTTCTTCAGGCCACTTTTTAGACATATCAATATTGCTGCCCGTCTATAACGCTTGTATAAAATCGAAAGAAAATTAAATTTTATACAGTTATTTAAAAGTTACAATAGCATTTAGCTATTAACAAAAAAGTTATTCATTATTTTGGGTACGAAAATTGCAGATATCTATTTAATAACCCTGTCATTTAAACGTTTGTTTAGTAAAAGACGTGTGACAAAAATTTGAGTTACACCCTATAATAAAGCCTAAGTTGGCATATGAATGAAATTTTTAACGGAGCTAGGGGAGTCTGACGCCCTATTGCAAGATCCTGTGGAACTATTAACTAATGTTGTAATAAAAAAACTTTCCTTGTTGGAAATTCAATTGAAAATCATTAAAATCTAAATCCATTTTTAATAGGGTAAAACACATGTCCATTGCATTAAATGCATACTTACAATGCCTCGATTAAATGTGGCCAAGCTACGTAAACTGTCCGCCCTAACAGATCCCTTGCTAGGACATCCATAGGAGGAATTTCTGCTGGTTTCTCTACAGTTAATATCATACTATCATTTCTACTGGGTTGTTCGTGTACTTTAACGGAAGCCTTTTCTAAATGATGCTATTTTATCGATATTGATATTAGTATTAAAAAATACCACCAAAGTATCACAACGTGCACTTACTCTATATTTCAAATGTTTAGTAGTAGGAAAACCTGGGAAGTATACATCAAGCTTAACTCCAGGATAAGCTCCTTTTATCAGTTTCTCCTTAGGAACCCTTATATCATTAATAGTTAATTCATTCCACACAGCATGATTTTGGAATACTGGTGGAAAGTACTGCGGAGCTTCGTATTTCTCTTGAACTGTTGATGTGTACTGGTAAATGACCATAGGACCATGACTGTTTCTTTTAGCTTCTTCAGGTGTTAACTGAGAATTACACTCTTCCATAGCCTTAAGCAATTTTTCCTATGAAAACAAAGCATTAAATACACTACATCTTTTATTGTGTAGAAAATAATACCTCGTCAATAAATGGAATAAGAACTACAGCTTCCCACTCTGCTCTTTTGCCATTCAAATCTGTTTCAAATTCTTCTGGATAATAACTTTTTATTAAAGAATTTTCATCCGTCATAAGGTGGTGATATGGTTCTGGTAATAATTTTTTACTAGCTGCAGGTAGTACTGCGAGAAGCTATTAAGATGACAATAATTAATTACAGCAGATACATTAGGTATTACACCAAAATAATGAATAAATTATTTGGATATTCGTGGATATAAATACGATGACCAATACATCCTAAAAGAATGAGTGGAAATCATATACCAGAAAAGTGTACCTGTTCATATGGCAAAAAAGGTGTTCCCAATTCAAATTCTATTTTCAAGTCGGAAAAACCCTTTATATCAGAAATGTACGGAGCATAGTGTTGAGGATAAAACCAACTCCAGGAGCAAACGCCATTGTAATAGTAATTCAGATTCCATTGAATAGCTCTCACATATCCATCGGCTTGTGACTGCAGCACTTCGCTGATAAAATTAAAGTAATAGTTTACGACATGTACATATAAAAATTAAGAAAATATATACAGGATATCATATAACGAATGTTAGTGATCTATACATGGAAAACTATTCACGGGAAAAGTCTGGGTGTATACTAATATAGATTTGGCCTAATCGCACGCACAAGTCTGTAGTACTTTTGGTTATACAGCGTATTAACATTAACTTCCTTTAAATACAACACCCTGTATATATTTTTAAATGTTTGAATTGTCCAGTAATTCCAGTTAAAATTTATGTAGGGGTTCCTATATCTAAATTCATTTGTTTTGGAGATATGTATATCGATTCTTTGCAGAAAAATGACATTTGCAACCCGTTAAAAAATTTCAGTATGTGCTTCCAGTCTTCTTCAATCCATTTGCCATAGTAATGGACTATAGGTCAATACATTAAGATGGCACATAAAAATTATTGTACCTTATACAGGATGCGCATGAAAATTGACAATAGGTTTTCTTTTTCGGATTGTGGTTCTGAGTCATTGTATTGAAAATGTTTTGCTACATGTTTTAAAGCAGTTACGGACGGTTTCAGTTTCTCTGGATACCTTAGAACGTGTCACATGTTATTTATTATATTAATTCCTTTTTTACATTCCCCATGGATAATAAATAAATTTAAATTATTATTAATTTAAATTTGTGTATTTAAGATGTGCAGGCTTTTTGGTTTACACAATATTGACAGTTCTACTGGAATTGTTCTTGCGTCATCTCGGGCATGCATAACTTGCCGCCTTTTTTAAAATGTAAAAATACTTTTTAATGACTCGAAAACTCTTGCAGAAAGGGTATAAGGGGACAGGGACGTTAACAACAAATTGCGCTTATTTTAGCGTTAAATAATGATAAGGCAAAAAAAGGGCATTCATTTGATTTTTTTTTTACTTTTCTGCATTTTTCGGAACTAATGTTTTAACAATTTTCGTGCACGCTCTGTATAAAATACAATTATTTTTATGCGCCATCTTGAAGCACTTACCTTCAGTCTATGAACTATGCCAAGTGGATTTTCTTAAGGAATTGCAAAAGAATCGAAATATCTCTAAAACATATGAATTTAGGTATAGGAATCCATACATAAATTTTAACTATAATTTTAAGGGCAATTCAAAAATATAAAAATTATAGGGTTGTGCTTAAAATAATAAAGTTAATGTCAACACCTTGTATAATAAGTACTAGAGATTTGTGCATATTTTGCTCGATTATAGATTTTCAGATTTTTCTCGTAAATTTTCCATATTTAAAATCGCTGACATTCGTCGTGCGACATCCTGTATAGACTACATGATATGGAAATTGTAACACCAAGAAAGAACGCATTTTTTTTACCAGAAGCGTTCAATTATTCAAATGTAATAATTAATTAAAATTTTGTTTTATGGATGAAGTGGTCATTGCAAACTTGGCACTTCATGCAGTCTTTTCTAACATTATTCACAAGTCATATTTCTTGCAATTGTTGTTTAAATTTTCACCGTGTTCTCTTGCCAAAATTTGGATTAACTTGTTCTGAAGGTGAATTATGCCTAGAGCAACCTGGAAATCACCACCAGTTGTGGGAATTCGATAGAAGCCGAATTGTTGGCTTGTGCGAAAGGTGCTAACCGGAAAGAATCCATCATCATGAGCTATCAGTCATGGACCAGGAGGGAACGGGAAAGTCGCCGAACATAAACTGACGGCTGAAGAAAAACTAATGAGGTACAAGGCCGTTACCTTCGCCTAACGTAATACTCGTTTTTCTGTTGAAAGGCATGTGCATCGAGCCGTGGAAATTATGATATGTGGTGCTATAGTATATACAAGTAGTAAGTCCTCAGTTGGTGTTCATTCGAGGCACTATACACGCTCGGAGTCACTTGGATCATTGATAAATCACCATCCTTATGGAGAATTTTTGCACCATGTATATTTGATTTCAAACTAATGTTTTCCGAATTTATTCCATTAAGTCCCACCCCTTTTCGCTTATAAACATATTCTAACCAATGAAATTTAAATGCAAATAGTAGTAGTCTTGTGCAAGTGCTCTACGGCGCTGGGAAATGAATGTTTTTGTGAGTAAAAATCATTTGAGATTACATCTAAAGAAAAATACTGGATACAACTCCTTTAGTAGAATATTTGACGTTTGGATTTCCTTTTTTTTTGGTATTTCGTGTGATAAATATTTTTCTAGTGGTAGTTTATTTTTTTGTTCGTCTTCCTCCGCATTTATTTCAAACACCACTTGCTATTTTCCGTGCTACTAACGGAATGTACCCTTATTAAACTAACAAATAAAAATAATTACTAATGTAAATTTTTATAAACTCCAGATAACACGACAAAACAGCTGAATGTCAGGATTTTCTTTTTAATTAAACTTAATATTAAGGCAAATGTACCAATTTCTGACCCTGTTCTAATTACTGACACCTTCCCTGTATTTCTCCTTATAAGAGTTTCCTTTGCTGTGTTTGAATAGTTTTCGATTGAAAATAATCCAGCAGACATTTATTTTAAGTTTAATCTTTTTAACTTTAATCAAAATTGTTTTTCCAGTGTCATCTTGGAATCTTAAACATTGACATTGTTCTATCCCTTAAAGCGTCAGTAATTGGGACTTCTACCTTACTTAAAACTTAAAAAAAAAGGTTTAATATCTTAAATTTAACTATAATTCAAGGCAGTGGCGGCCCGTGACAATATTGAGTGGTGAGTCAATCTCCGGGCCACTTCACCCCCTCCCCCCTCTCATCTCCCTCGCTTTTTTTGTATTGATTTTATAAAGTTTTGAACCAGTTTAGTTCAGCTGGCAGTAATTTATTACCTCGTTTATTGCTAACTTAAATAATATTCACACAAAAAAATTAATGTGGACAAATTTAGAAGAAATTTTAAAATGAAAAATACATTAAGTTCTTATCGAGAATACTTATTTACTTAATTATAAATACTAACGTATTTCCTTCGAGCTTATATTTAGTCTTTAAACTGCACGTACTTACATGAGTCACTTGTTTATATTTCCCCACCTAACTAACGCAAACGCGATCTAAGATGATACAAGATGTACGACCGAGGTACAAGTATCAACACTGACCATCTGGTAGTTATCGCAAAGATAAACTTAAGAACAATTGAGAGTACAAAAACTATAAAACATTAAAAAAAAATGGAACATAGAAGATTTAGATAACGAAGAGGTGAGAAAAGAATATGAAAAGGAACTGAAAACACGATTAAAAAGTAATAGAACAAACCGCGACATAGAGAGAGAATGAAATAACATGAAGAATAGTATAACCCAAACAGCAGAAAAAATACTAGGAGGAAAACAAGTGCGATACAGAAAGGGATGGTTTGATAAAGAATGCGAGACTTTAGTAGAAAGAAAGAGGAAGGACAGATTAAGTTGGTTACAAACAAAAAATTAAAATGATCATGAAAAGTATAAACATATACGCAAAGAGGCAGCAAACAAAATAAGAAACAAAAAGCAGAAATGGCTTCAAGAAATGATGGACGAAATAGAAAAGGACAACAAACATATGAGCAAATTAGGAAGCAAAATCGGAAAAGTAAGGTCCTCTTCAACATTAGTAAAGAAGAATGGGGAAAATATATGAGCGAAATGACTACAACAGAGGAGATCATAGCACAAGACTACGAGAACAATGAGTTATTAAAGGAGGAAAAAAATAAAAGAACCAACAGAAGAGCAATGCAATGAAGTAATTCAATATTTAAAGAATAAAAAAGCAGCAGGACCTGATAACATATATGGAGAACTTATAAAAAAGGGAGGAACGGAAGTTAAAAAAAGAATTTATGAGCTAATAAAGCTAATATGGAAAAGAGAGGCAATACCTGGGGAATGAAAATCCGGAATTTTAATGCCAATACCAAAGAAAGGAGATACAATGAAATGTGAGAATTACAGAAAAAGAACATTACTAAATGTTGCCTACATGGTGCTAACCTAGTTGAGTTTGAAGAGACTAAGAATATTCACAAAAAAGGCAATAGCGGAATATCACAATGGGTTTCGACAAGGAAAATCAACAATGGATGAAAGATCAAAGTATTGTGATTAGTGATGGGCAAGCTAGAGGAAGTGATAGATACTCGTGTTTTGTCGGCCGCTGGGAGATCGGTAAGAACACGAATCGCTACTCTTGCGGCGAATACACACGAGCGTATCCACTCGTAAAAAAATTCTCATTTTTCCTATCTTGTCCTAATTATGATATCGTTCCTTATTTTAATTTCGTTCCAGTTACAAATTGCGATGTAGAAGAATTACTTTCAATATACAATTCTGTACTGGTGTCTAAGAGAACTGCATTAATAAGGGAAAATTTAGAGGATATAATATAACCATCCAAAGACAAAAAGATTCTTTAACACGTTGACTGCCAGGCGGAAAAATGAGCCATTTTACTAGGCGTCAACAACGGTCCCTGGGACTGCTCTAGCAAGCAGTCAACGTGTTAAATCAAATAGATATATTTTGCTGCTATTTCTTTCACTTGACATATATTTTTGCAAATATCGTTTTCAGTAGGTGTAAATAATATGTTTCAATTGAAAGAAATGGTTCTTTTAAATGGCGACAAACAAATATTTCTCTGATTTAAAGATTTTTTTTCTCAGTGCACATACTTTGTACTATATAGTTGATAAATTAAACTGTATTATTTTACGAATTAGTATTTATCTGTTAAAGCCTGAAGGAATATTTGAGTGTTACGCAATATTAACAACAGAAAGACCTAAGAGCACCACCAATGCGTAGGCTATTGCGAAAACACAGATGCTTGACGCTTCTAGTTCGACAAACAAGTTAAAGAATATGTACGTCATTTAAATATTCCTCGTGATTTACGAGCGCATGTATTTTTTATACACCGGTACTATAAATCGTACCCAGTGAATTTTATCACAGCGTTCATTCAGGCAATCGGACAACAGTTTATTGACGCTCATATGTGTAATATTCGCCGCGCACGGGAATATCCTTATTCTTACCACTTTATTTTCCATATTAGATCTTGGTAAAAGTAATATTCCATTGGCTTTCCATATAGCTTATCTAGTAGTAATTATTAAACTTAATCATTCGATTAAAACAACATAAAACACTGAAAATCACGATGATAACAGCAACTATCTCGACTGTCACTAGGTCCGGCGCTATATTTTGCGAAGCACATTACGAAATGGCCTTGAATAATAAAGCTTCTAAAGTGACACCCCGAAGTCCTATGTCATCGCCTCATTCACACACCACCATTTATTGATAAATTAAAACAATAACAATACAGCCTTAAACACGATGCTTCACTCGAAGTACTACATAGGGTTACTTACTCTAATTATCGCATTGTTCCTAACATGTCCCTATTCTAATTAACTAGTACCTAATTAGTATTTCAGAACTAGTGACGGTGGTATTGATAATATCGCGCCCGTGGAGCAACTTTAAAGATCAGTATTCACCCACACTAAAAGAAACTAAAAAGGTTATGTCAACATAACATGTTAACACATTTCAACAATTGAATTAACTAAAAATTAGTTTAAGTGAAGCTCTAACCTTTCTTTCAGTGTATGAGCAAGGGAAACCAAAAAAACCTTACTCTTACACACCCATAACGGGCCAATACTGTCACTAACATATGTAAATGGATATTGTAAATAAAAATAACATAATGTTGTTAAAAGTGTATTCCCGCCCATTTGCCGCTTTTTGTAATCGTAAATCATAATCGCACTTGTTTAAAAAAAAAAATCAAAATACAAAATAATGTCGGAACCACTCGGCAAAAGAAAAGTAGGTAGTAGTAGGTAAGTTCACTCGACAGCGCACAGTTGCGTCTTGGTGAAATAGAGTAATTCATGCTATCTCCCTTCACGAATAATTCCGACCTCTAATGCCCCTATAAGTCGACTGTTTGATCCGTATACCAATCATGCACCTCTAAACGCAAAATCATATAGTGACAGCGGAAAAAACGCGAGAATTCCAACAAAATACAAAAGAATACCAACATAGCCTAATAGAAGCTATTTGCATTTCAAATTCAATGACAAAAAGTAAAAGAAATGGTATAAAGTTTAATTTACTAATAAGCTCTAAAATATAGTGTGAACTTTTAATGGATATGTTCTTTCATGCTAACATAAAAAGTATTTTTATTAGATTAAAAGAAGTTGTACTTGCCTTACGTACACATTTTTTTTTATTTTTCTGTAGTCAAACCACGTTTTGAAAAACATATCTTAATCTTACATTTTTGTATTGTTAATAAAGAAACCGCATGATTCCTAAATAAGGTGAGTTGGACTTGAATATATAGTCCACCAACTGGCACGCTGGATTTAAGCGTGGGCAGAGCAAAGCAAGCATCCCAAATTCGCATAAAAAACAAAACACCGAATGAACCATCAATTCATACATGCTGGATGGAATGCCATATTCTTCAGCTGCTCGGAGATTCACTTTTCCAACTATACTCAGGTTCAGAGAATTTCTCTAAATCCGTTCTAAGAGGTCTACATCATATTTTGCCAAGGCCACCCAGAATCGAACACGTCTGCGACATTAGAACTTCTGCGCATATGCTGAAAGTTCTCCGACATGAGTTGCGGGTTGCTTAGCAGAACATACCCCAAGACGGCATTGACCGCCTACTAATGGAAATGTGAGACCAATAGCGGCGGTCCAACGCACGACTAATATTTTTTTTTTTGATTCTATTTGAAATTTGAATTAATTATTATTTTTGACTAGTCAATTGTTTCTGTAAAGTTTGATCAAAAAAATCGCATCCCTTCTTAGTGTCGCAATTTCCATTTCATGTAGTATAAACAAATAATAATGTGTATATAAAAAAGTACTTACGGAGTAACATTTATATATTCCAATTTGTTTGTATAATAATCTTTCTTGTGCAATATAAATTCTTCTTGGAACATCCCATCAGAATCAGTATCATCTTCGGAATCATCATCTTCCTCTGAAGCCTCATCCTCATTGATTTCGTCATTTAAAGCATCACTTTTGTCAGGTGAATCGGGAAACTGTAGAGTTGAATGATATTACAGTTTCTGAATTAATTTATTACTTTGATTCACTCATTCACATACCAGTTCTTCCACGGTAGCTTGTATTAAAGCATCCAACTCAGGATTTCGTGCTTTCCGTGGCTCTAACGGTTCTGATTCGTTGAGATCATTTACTGCATCTGACCTATACTGTGAGAACATTGAAGTAATGCAGTTGTGAATATACTGATGCTTTTCTTACACTCTTTCGTTGGTTTTCATTGGGTCTGCGACCTGTCTTCATTTCGAAGTATTTTATATCTGCATATTGCTCTTCAAAATGATCCAAATCTATTGCAGCCAAAGCCTGCATAAATTTTTCAAATCTTTGCAAATTCAATGTACCTCCTTCGTTTATATATCCTATATCAATTTAGATTTTTTAATATATAAAATACGGAACAAAGAATGATACAAATTATTTTACTAAAATTAGCATTCCCTATATTTTATGCACTAACATAAAATTGAATTCTAGTGTAGTTATAATAAATACTGCAGGTGCTTAATTTATTATTATAGTAAACATATACAATTATAAAACGAAATGAATATAATTCCATATAACCCTCTTATCATGGCAATTGCTGTTATATGGTCAATATTAGGTGCCAGAGTAAGATCCATATGAATATTTATGTGATAGAAATGTGCAAAACGTATTCGGTGCTTTTGTATCCGATACCTAGAGGAATCAAAAGTATCAGATACCGGGTATCGATGAGATACATTTAATTGAATATTCATTTTATTTTAGCAGACGTATACATATACCTATACAATAGTGCTCACAGGGCTACGTTAATATAAAGAGAGGAGAATATAAGTGCGGAGTGTGCATCGCACAGCGAGTGAGACGTATCAGTTGCATATAACCTGTGAGAGAGTGCAGAGCAGAATGGAGTATTCACTGGCGGAAAAAGTACAAATCGTAAATGGTATCATCAAGGTCACTCGACCCTATCAATTGTCGGTCTTTGTAGAAATAATTTTGAAAATAGACCTGTTCCTTGTATTGATACAATTCGCCGCTTTGCAAATAATTTTGATAAATTCGGATGTGTTTCACCATCTGAACATAAGAAACCAAAAAATAATACGAATGAAGAACGGGACGTGATGATATGCGCTAGTGTTGAAAATAATTTTGCACAAACAACAACGCAAATAAGTCGACAAGTAGGTGTGTCGCGTGCAACTGTGGGAAGGGTTCTAAAAAAAAATAAATACCGCTGTTATCATATTCAAAAAACAAACGAAATATTTCCTCATGACAATCACGAACGAATTCAGTTCTGCTTAAATATTGTCGAAAAATCTGCACAGAACGAAGACTTTATAACAAATATTCTATTCACAGACGAGTCAACATTTCCTTTGCATGGTGCACATAATCCTGTGCAAGTGCGATATTGGTCACGTACTAATCGACATGTTACGTATACCGCCCATACACAATACCCTCAAAAGTTAAATGTGTGTGTTGGTATACTGGGAAATAATATCATTGGTCCCTTTTTTATAGACGGGGCGTTAAACGCACAAAAATACCTTGAACTGTTGGAAAACCATGTTATTCCCTCTTTACGCGTAATACCAAATGTTGAATTAGAAAATGTGTGGTTTCAGCAAGACGGCTGCCCTGCCCACAACAGTATAATGGCACGACAATATCTTAGAGCCACTTTCGGTGAACGAATCATTTCGAAACAAGGAACAATTAGTTGGCCAGCCAGATCACCTGATTTATCCCCGAATGATTTTTTTCTTTGGGGCTATGTAAAATCAAAAATTTACACATTTGAAGAGCAACGGGCCAACAATTTAAATGAATTACAATTAAAAATTACTAATTGTTTAGAATCCATTACACCAGACGTACTCGGCAATGTTAGGCGGGATTTCTATAATCGAGTAGCTCTTTGTTTGGAAATAGGTGGAGGCCGATTCGAACATTTAAATTTAAATTAGTTCTTTGAATTATTACGTTTATTTATTTCTTTTGGCTAATGCTGAATATCTTTTAAGTTTCGTTTTAATCAGGAAATATTTACGTTATTTTATAATACAGGAGACATCTTTAGTTTTATTTATTTTTGGCATTATTTTAGAGATATTTAATATTTTTATCTTTCTAAATATGCGTTTTATTAAAAGCATACTATTCACGTTGTATTTTATTTACTTTTATGATAGGAAATAGGGACAAATAACAATAAAATTGAAGAATTCATATGTCAAGTGCTTTGCGTTGTGTGTGAATAAGTTCACCGCACTTTCTCGCTAGCTAGGATGTTGTAGTATGCGACTACGCTAGCCATGCTCCCACCCATATTCCCCGTTCCGTATATTAACGTAGCAGTGTGCGCATTACTGTATAACCACATATCGTCAGCTTGCTGCCAAAACCAGATAAGTTACATTTTAATACTTTTGAGATATAGGCACTCGTCTTATTTTGGCCGACTACCTGACTTAATTTTCTCTTACTGCAGTTAATCTTTGGACCGACAGGTAGTACGAAAAGGGATCGGATTTAATTGGTCCCATAAATAGGTAAACTGCCCCCCAAATCTTTGTAGTCGTATAGGACAAATTATTTGTAATTTACGCAAACATATTTTTGTAAATACCTTTTCATAGAGACTAGTCTTAATGATTTTCATTCATTATATCTTACTTACCTTATGTTGATCTATTTTTCTTATTAAAGGAACAATATACTGTAATCGTCAAAATGGAATTATACTATAGGAAAGCAGAGAGTAGGAAAGAGCGCGCTGTTTTAAAATAGACACAAATATATAGCCGTGTGTCCCACCACATGTTTCACGTCGGTGTGTGAGATGCAATTTAACGATTGTTAGTAGTTGCTCTTTATCTTGGGAGGCAATTTTACATATACCCGCCAGGACATAATTTATTCAAAGAATGCGCTTAACTAGAAACTCAAAAATTGTATTTATCTTGTTTTGATAGTAAGCCGATATTTTATATAGCCTAGATCGGCACAGATATATTTATACAACGTACTGCTATGGTTAGACTACTGCCGCTGCGGTTGAGTGTATTTTAAGTTGCATAGTTTTGTTGTTTCAATGTTCCGAGAATTTTCACAATAATTTTATTTTGTATAAATTTAGTTAAAGAGTTTATTGTTTAATTTAATTAAATTAGTGTTAAGTTTTTTTTTATTAATTCCATTCATTCATTTGTCTATCGTTTGCTTATGTAGAGTTAATGCGGATCCTATTGTATGTTGGCGTATTGTTTATACGACTGCGTTGTACGATTTTTAGAGGGATTTTTGTAAGAAAATACAGTTGTAGAGTTTTGTTAAGCAGTTCCTTGTTCGACTATTGACGTGAGTGGACGTATTTTTGTATATCATTGTTGCCATTTTGTAATTCATTTGTTATTGAAATTTAATTTCTGTAAAAATATAGCCGATCAAGGAATTCATTTTGTAATAATTGTTAATATATGTGCACATTATAGATATAAGATCATTTATTATTTTTGTTCGGGAAGATATTTTTTGTTTTTATTCTCTCATTATAGTTTAAAGAGTTTTTTATCCGTTTTTCAAATTTGCTGATTCATTTTTATTTATTTATCAATCACCTTGTTTGGGTGAGTAGAAGTTTTGTTCTTGCATTTAGTTTATTTTAATTTGAAACCACGTGGATTGAAATTGTAAGATTTTGGATTATCTTCCTGAACAAACAAAACTTTTGCTTTGCATAGGAAATAGCATTGTCCTAGTTTAATTTTGAGTCAAATGCAGTTTTTATTTTAGGCCAGAACCTTCAGTTCACGTTTTTTTTTTTCTGCACAAGTTGTAATTTTACCCATTTTGAAAAATTTGATTGTTAATTAGCATCATTGGGTTAAAAATTCTGTTCTTTTATTTTATTTTAAACCTTTACAATTTTCGGGTAATTAAGAAAGTCTGATTTCATTCACTCACAATTTACTTTTCGTGGTTAGATTCAAGTTTTAATTCGCGAGGGTAACTCTAATAGTTCTTTTGCGTTCTTTAAATTTTATCCACTGTGCTAGCTAATTTTATTTTTCTTTTCATTGTAAAATCAGTTTTGCATTTTTCTTTAAATTCATTCAGTACACAGCAGCACGTATTAGATACTTATGAGTAAGTACCAGCCGAGAAAAGTATCGGCAAGGTATCGGTATCTATTCGATACTCAATAGTATCTAATATGAACGCTACTAATATTCACGCACGTGTTAAGATTGAATGAATAGGAATCTTGAAGATTATATTTTTTTCTTGATAAATAAACCGAATGATTTGGCATTGTGAACCTGCTGCCGTTTTTTGTATATGATACTCTATCCAACTGGATTACCGTCTGATTTAAAACATATATTTTTTGATGTGTGTATTGTGTACATTTATTTGTTTATAATTTTAACACATCCATACACGCAGAACAACTGATGCGTACGTCTTGCTTAATTGATGAGTTCGTTTAAAAGTATCGAGTAGGAACGCAAAAACTATCGGTATCTACTCGATACTCAAAAGTATCTATGATACACACCACTAATACGTAATATTACGAAATACATTCTTGAGCATCACGTATGTCAGTTAATATGATAAAACTTTAAACAATTTTGTTAGATTATAGATAATAAGCGACATTTTAAACAAATATACGAACCATCAAACGTAGGTAGCACTTTTATGTAGGTTTGATACAAAATCGGCAGCGAACCATTTGCGATATGTAAATTCGGCAAATTTGGTATGAAGTCGTTACCAACCAGAAAACCCATTAGTACCTAAATTCATAGTAGTAAATATAAAAAGTCTATACCACTGGCTCAATATATACCCAATCATCTATAATCTTTTCAATATCATAAGAAAATGTCATTTCCTTGCTATTCTCAAGTTCCTTGAATTCCAATTCCAGATACTCCCTCATTAAAGAAAGATGCAGTAGATAAAACGTTATTTCTTCAGGAGATGATTTCCGTTTTGTGGATTTCTTTCCAAATTTAACCTGTAAAATATAAATTGTTAGTTAGGCTATTGCACACTAGATTCTTTTTTTTGTAATATTTTATCAAAACAGCCTCTCAATACCTCTTCTCTTAGTAGGGAAAAATGTGGTTCATGTGTACATAATCCTAACATAATGAGATCGGCATCTAAGCCATACAGGCAGTGTCTTGTGTTTGGATCATATCCAGGTTGAGCTCTCATATATCGTATATAATCCATAATTTTGTGTTCACCTTCACCAGGTGTCTAAAACAAACAATTAAAATATTATTTTGTCCTTGCGGTCCACTTGTGGATAAAAACAATTTTGAAAGTTTAATAATTCTGAAATCGTTTGTCGGTACCTTCGGTATCATTAATATTTTGATTTTACAATCGTTTTAATGTAATTTTTGTTGTAACATTCAAATACACGATATTCGTTGACGCAATGAGTCCGACAACCAGTGTAAGCGAGGTGTTGATGTAATGTTCCGAACATTTATCCATTAACCTTCAAAGAGGCGCGCTGGCGGCATTTACACCGCCGTTTCAGGAAAATCAGTTATGTGCCCTCTGTCACGCACGACCATTTTACATAAGGCATCGTATATGTATGCTGTCGCATGCACGGAGACCTTAACTAATTTCACGCACTTACCCGAAAGTTAAAAGTGCGATACTGGAATTACTAAACTTTAACTCAAAAAATTGTTGGAACAGGTGGTATTCTAGCCGTAGAAGAGTATCTAAACAAAGTGTAACATAAATATCATGTGAATATTTCCACCTTAACCTTGAAAAACCAGAAAGACGAACCGAGTTATATACATACTGTAATCGTCAAAATTTAACTATAGTATAGGAAAGGAGTGAGGAGAAAAGAATGCGCCGCTTTAAAATAGAAACAGACATATAGAAGTTTTAGATCGTCGAATGTTCTATTCCAAATAAATGAAACAGGATTTATTATATAAAACTAGAAAAATTGAACTAATGAAAAGTGTAACTAAAGAGAACTAATTATATACGAAATCATATACGATAAAAGAATACATTGTTATTCTTTTGAACTAGGAACATAGTCGCTATGTACTATTAAATATGGTATCATCACTATATAACACTGTCCAGGAAATTTTGATTACAACGACTCTTTTGTGAATATGAATTATAAAATATCACACAACTCGATAAATCCATGAATGAAGACTTGGACGGATACATAAGTTGTATGGATGATACTTATGCTTATTTATAACCCTTTGTGAGCTTTTACCAATCATCACTTCATTATCAGTTTGTTTTGTGTTTCAATGAGATTTTCTCCTAAGACGAGGAATACTTCTAATAAATTCATTTCTTTGTTATTACTTATTATAATTTTGTATTACGCCGATCGTGTTTCCTCGAAGTGCTCACGTAAATTGCAAATTTCAGCTACTCTGCGTAGCGTCGTGCTAGTAGTGCAAATTTTGGGTCTTTTTATAGTAGGGTAGACTGCGCTAACCTACACCCTCTATCCTCAAAGCACCAGTGTTTTTAATGGGGTAGACTCTTCTCCTTCTCTGTTACTGTCAAAACGTATATCACCTGATGACTATTCGTTTTGAATGAAGAGAGTTCAGTACAGATCAGTTGGAGTTCGGTTTACTTCGGTGCTACATACTCGCATACTGCCCACAAACCGAAGACAACTGTAGCTTTTGAAACGCCTCTAATCCTAGATGTTATTCATTGGGATTCGGCTGCTTATAAATTCGTGATGCCAGCTATAGTCTTTGTCAGCTCTTTTTTACCTAATTATGTACACACTAATAATAACAGTGACAGATTTTTGCAGTACGTGTGATTTCATATTTTATTAATTGACAAATAGGGTCGGGAACTATTATTTTTTATTTTTAAATCGAAAAGAAAAGTTCAAAATTACTACGAATTTACAGGGTTTTTGTTTATGAAATTAGTATTTTTAAAGGAAAAGAAGTTTAAAAATGTATATTTTTGAAAATATTAGTACAACGTCAGAACTGTTTCGCCCAATAAAACATTAGAGATTCTGTTTTGAGGGTTTTGAGCTAATAAAAAAAATAGTTAGCGATGTGGCGATTATATAATCTGTGCCTCCACCTCCGCTGTCAGTTAATGTGTCAAATTCTCAATTGTGACATTTTATGTTTGACTGGAATTCCGTTTATAGTCCCTGTGTTTTTAGAAAGATATCTTCCCTAAAATCTAGATTTGCTGGAATAATTTTACTATACAGGGTGTCAATATCAACTTTCTTATTTTAAATGGAATGGCGCAATTTTTATGGGTCCAATGTATTGCTCGCATCATTTTTGATGAGTTTGTATTAATGTTTCCTATTCCTAAAAGTAATCGTTTTTGAGATATTTGTAATTTTGACAAAATTTTGACGTTTGCACTCTTTCCAATAAAATTAAATATCTCATAGGCTATTAGACATTAAGATATTCTACTGATGTGGATGCAAGTACACGGTCATAGGTATTGATTGCAACATCGGTAACTACAATATCATATACAGGCTGTTCCAGAAACACATGTCCAATATGGATAGCTTCAAAGTAAAAACTTTTTTTCAAATGGAACGTGTATTTTTCAGTGCAGCATTGAATGCAGCGTGAGATTAGATAGTTTTTGAAACATTCATATTTATTTCATAAAACCGGCAAATTACTACTGTAAAGCAAGTCATTCGGAACACTCTGTATAGTATTTTTCAAAATAATGCGTCATCTCTTCTTGCATTCATTTGTAATAATACTTGAAGTATGTATTGTTCCGAATAACTTGCTTAACGGTAGGAACTTTGGCATATTTTTGCCGATTTTACGAAATAAGTGTGAATATTTCAAAAACTATCAGAAATGGATACCCTAAACCTTAATAGTAATTTATAAGAATTTTGCGCTGCATCCAATAGTACAGCATTGGATACCACATTCCTTTTGAAAAAAAAATTTTTTACTTTAAAGATATCCATATTGGACATGAGTTTCTGAACACTCTTTATAGGATATTGCAGTTACCGCTATCGCAGTCAATACTTGCAACCACATCAGTAGAATACCTTAATGTCTAATAGCCTATGACATATTTAATTTTACTGGAAGGAGTGCAAACGTCAAAATTTTGACAAAATTGCAAATATCTTAAAAACGATTAGTTTTAGGAATAGGAAACATTAGCACATACTTATCAAAAAAGATGCCAGCAATACACTGGAACCATAAAATTGCAGTATTCCACATAAAATAAAAAAGTTGACATCGACACCCTGTATACCAAAAATGCTATAAGGCTGAAAATATTTTCCTTAAATAGATCATAGTCGGCCATGACTACCCTGCAAGTTTCAAAATCAAATTCCTACTAGAAGTTCGAAAAATTCTAATGATCCAGTTCGGTAGGACAGCCTGTATAACTTCAACAAACCCGATATCTAATAGAAGCTTGTAAAAAGACGAATCGAATGGTATACAAACATAATATAGGGTGTTTCCATTTAAAATTTTTGAGAGAAAATATATTTTTCGTTCTAAAACATCCTGTATAAACAAACCAGTGATATTTTGGTTACATGACGTATGTCGCCTAAAAACTGAAGTAACGAATAATACTTAGGCCAGATTTGAAAATTTGATTTTAAAGGGCGAAGCCGCAAGCTGGTAAACTTGAGTCTTATAAATAGCTAAACAACTGATGAACAAAACCACTTAACGCCTGATATTAATTTTGTTTAAGTGATCTATCCAAACGGTTGATAAAATACTGGGTGGTAAAAAAAATACAACTTTGACATCTTTCTGAAAAACGGGATGCTCTGTATAGTACAAAACTTTTTTAAGACAAGCAGTCAGATATGATGTATAATAATTAGTTAGATTAAAAAAAAATATGTTGTGGGTTAATGACTTAATTGAAACGTTAATGAATGCCTCTTTTCAAAAGAGGGTGCATTAAACTTCCATAAATAAAATTAGTATGATATAAGAAGTAAAGAATTATTAATGCTTAATAGTTGATTTTTATGGGAAAATCATAATATGCTAAAAGATCAAATATCCTAAAATAGTTTAGACTAGAGTAAACGTGCTTAACGTGATTTCTAATGTTCTCCTGCAGACTATTTAATATTTTAAGTCATACTTCAGTACAATCTGATTTAAAATAAATCAGAATTCCAAAGAATTTAGATTGGGAACTATCTCAACCTGTTCATATTCAGTGTTGCCTGATCTACTGATTTTGCAGTGGATCTATTGCCTTTAACCATGATCTACTAAAATGTATTATAAATGTACTGAAAAATTTATAATAATAAAACTGATAAAATATGAAATAGTCCCTTAGTAGTAAGGGTTCAAGTTGACTTCATTTACATTTTTTGTTTAAAAGATCATATAAATTAACCTAATTTGCTTACAAGATTTATATTGACACATACTCATTAATTAGGGTTGCCATATTTTCAAAAGCAAAAATACGGACAGCGCACCATATCAATTAACATTTCCGTGAAATGTTCTTCAATATTCACTTGAGACATATTGTTTAATTATTAATATTATTATATAAAAATATAGATATATATCTCTTCAGACGTGATGCTACTGGAAATGCAATGTTAACACACATCTTACGAAAGTTTGAATGCTAAAATAACTATAAAATGACAAAAGTACGACTTGAGTACACAAATTGGAAACTAGAAAAAAAATACGGACGCCTTGCAGAAATACGTACAAACTACGGACAGTTATAATCTACGGACAAGGCTTACAAAATGCGGACTATCCGTAGAAAATACGGACCTATGGCAACCCTATCATTAATGAACTCATTATATTTATGTATTTATCTTTATAGATATTTTATGGATTGTATCTTCTTTAATATTATTATGTAATTTACCTCATGACCAGACAAAATTATTCTGCATTGTCTCCATAGTTTGTCAGTAGATATTTTATTAACAACAAAGTACTTCAATTGCTCATGTAGCTTTGCCATGAATACTGTTCCTGGAGTAATACAATTTGAGTCAAATCGTGCTTCAGTAGGCAACACCTCCCCTTTTTTCAATGCTTTCTCTTCTAATTTTTCGGCATCTTTGGCTGAACGAAATCTTCTAGCTCTTTGTTGATTCATCTTAGCTCGTGGAGCAACACCATCAACAGCCATAAAAAATTACTTTCTTGGCTTAATCATACGAAATAATATTTCTATATAATGAAATATGTCCTGAAAGATCTTTTCTTCAGTTATGCGGAAATGTGGATCATCGTCCTCTGGATGAGAGCATGTATGTATTATTCCATTCATATCCAGATAGAGATTATCAAACTCCGGTATCTAATAAGTGAGGTTATTAAGTGAAATTTTGCATAAATTTATGATTTTCTGTTTACCTGATGTTCCTTCACAATTTCACTTAAGCATGGATATCGTTCACTTATGTACCTGAAAAACTTTGGAACACCCATTCTAACTGCAGAATTATATATATAAACTTAATTTTATAAAGGTAAAATTATAATTTCATAAAGTACAAATTAAATTCATTAAAATTGCAATATTGCCATAACAAATATAACCCAATAAATACAAGTACGGAAATACGACGAATATCACAAATCACATGGTAAAATAGATAGCGATAAATACCGAACATGCAAGAAGCGGAACGTTTAAACTGTTTAAACTTTCTAACGCAAGAAAAATGTTAATAAAAAACAAGATAAGATTAATAAATAATAGAAAATTATTAGAGAGTAACTAATACTGGAGATAATTTTTAATCAAAATTGCGCAACATCACTCAAAGATTAATAATAGATTTTTTTTTCACTCTGGGTAGGAAGTGGTAGAATAGGTTGACAGAATAATGATGGAATAATGTGAGGTTAGACTCGCCCACGATTCGACCACTCGACTTGGGTGAATGTGCCGGTGTCGCATATGCTAAGTTTGTTAATCGCTCAATCCGTTGTCTTTTGTATAATTGCGAATGGTATTGCCATTGAGTTCGTGGCAATATATCTAGAAGTAAATGTTTCTTTGTTCTATCTATTATATATTAAATCACACCTACATTAAGCCACAAACAGTAAAATTATATAGGGTTAGTTTATATGGAAACACATTAAGAAATCTTTACATCAGTCAATTTGTGAATAACAAGTGGGGTACTAAGAAGAAACATAGAAATATTAAACTAAATATATTTACAGAAAATATGGTAGATCCACAAAGTGAAGAAATTTTAGCCCCTCTCAGGGCCAAGGTAAAAGAGCAAGTAAGTAATGAAATGTAATGCATAGAAAATGTTTCTAATAAAAACTACTAAAACATATCTTAGGGTGATCTTGTCCGTCAACTAAAAAGTAATAATGCACCAGATTTAGATATAAAACAAGCAGTTGCTGAATTAAAATTAAGAAAAAAAATATTGGAAGACAAAGAATTAAGTTTAGCACCAGCAACTGCTACATTTGACAGGGCTAAAATGGAGGACTTATTAAAACGCAGATTTTTTTATGATCAATCCTTTGCTATATATGGTGGGATAACTGGCCAATTTGATTTTGGACCCATGGGATGTGCATTTAAAGGCAATTTGTTACAAGCCTGGAGGCAATTTTTTGTGTTAGAGGAACAAATGTTAGAGGTTGATTGTTCTATACTAACACCTGAAACAGTATTAAAGTATGCAACCTTTATTGTACCTTTAAATGTCATCTTATGTTCATCGTTTACAGAGCTTCTGGTCATGTAGATCGCTTTGCAGATCTTATGACGAAAGATGTCAAATCGGGGAATGTTTTCGTGTGGATCACTTGATTAAAGCACACCTAGAAAAATTAGCTTCAGAAAAAGATACACCTGCAGATGTTAAAGAAGAATGCAGAGATATTGTTGTGAAGGTAAGAGCAAAATAAGTTTACAGAAAATATGGTACTTTTTTTTATATAGTTTATACCGTTGTTGTATTTTAATCGACAATTCAAAATTATCTTTGACTTTTTTAACTTCAATTACATAAGGATTTTTTTGAATAGTATTGTTTGTAATTTCTTAATTGTAATTTACAGCTTGTTGAAGGTAGAGGGAAAAAACTAATGAAAGCTCGCTTATGTAAAAGTGTATAAAGGATTGTGCTTATGTAGGCTGGGTCATTTTATTTCATGTTTTAAATATTAATTCCAACGGATATTCATTAGAACAGATAGTTCTTGATTTTATGCAGGGTAATCATTAAAAAAATAATAATACAATAAAATTGCCTCCAAACGAGGAATCTCCAACAATTAAGGGAACCGACATATGAATTATTAAAGTTATCCTTAAATATTATTATGAGATATGCTTGCTTGTACTTATATTATTTTTATTTATAAATTTATTAGATCATTTTTATTTATTATAGCATCTTTTTACAGCATTATAACTGCTACCTTCAGTTCCCAAAACTTCCAATCTTGAAACGTTGCGTTTATCCAATTCCACTCTTTTATTTGTATAATGTACAGTGACACTGGTTGCTGCCTCTTTCATACAATCCCTTATGTTTATTCAGTGCTTAGCTATGTCATGTATGTGTATTGTTGCCTCAAGCTGTTTATTCACCATTTCTGCATGTTATTCTTTCTTATTTTGAATTTTTTCATTGACAATTTGGGCTTTTTCTTTTTTGCGGTTTCTCATTAGGGCCATTTCCTACATGTGGCCTTCTGTAACTTTTAATATCTATACGCACATTTCCTCGTCTTTACATGGTCTACTTGATTAGTGTATGGTTCATCAAGTGACTTCCAATTTCCAAGTTATGTATTGTAACGTTTTTCTATTCTTAAAACGTTGTTGGGTTTAGAAAAATACACAGGCAATATATTTAAATTAACTTGATTTATTATCGCACTTATGGACTACTTAAAATCTATTAATTAACTTCAAAATAAACACTAAATTTAAATTACTCACTACTTACTATTAAAAATGCTAATTAATTAAATCACTTAACTACTAATGTCTTAATTTATATAAACGATTATTATATTTGCGTCGATATTTATATTACACGTACTAATGCGCTCGTATTTATATGACTGACCAATAACCACGCGTTATTTTATATCTGGCGCCGACATTACGAGATTGTTCAGGACACATCTAGGGCGTGTTTCTAGATTCAGAAGAATAATCACGAATCTTCGACTCGGTACTGCCCTCTGTCATTCCTCGTACGTAGTTCCTTATTCAGCTACGCGAGCGCCGTCCAGGAGTGCCCATCGAAACTGCCAGTTTAAAAATTGGCGCTCGTTACAGTATGTTTATATATTTTTTATTATCGATGCAACTCGAAAAATCACTAATATGTTTACTTTGCGTCAAGTCGCTACTCAGACAACCAAATTTAAATTTCCCACAATTATTTTTAGTAACTTCAACGTGAAGGTATTAAAATAATTAAGAATGTAATGCAAAATTGTAGATAATTTCATGATTTAACGTTGAAGTTACCAAAAATTATTGTGGGATACGGAACACGGTACAGAGTTAAAAAAATCCACGAAGAAAACAACAGCAAAAGTAGTTTGAGATAGTTCAGATCATTGAGATGCACATTACAGAAAATGTAGGAAATGCTGAAGTGGTCGTTTCCACTAAGAGAAGTGATTTCTTTTAATTACAATATAAAATATAAGTATAGATAAAATCTTATTATAAATTGATATTTTCTTAAAAGTATTCATGGAGTATTTATATCTCGCTGAACATCGTGCTACATTTTACCAAATCATAGCGAATTGGAACATTGAAAATAGTTTCCAATTTATAGTGGACCACTCCGAAGTAATTAACAAAAAATCGTATGTCATTAGATCGGGGAACAGTGTATAAAACTTGCCCAAACAAAATCTTTTTTCACAGATATTGTGTACCCATTGCTTTTGCCTTTTCTATTACTTCCTCTTCGCATTTTTTTCTTTTACGATAAAAATACTTGCGCGCGGTTCGTTCGGCGCGCATCAGTGGACACCTAGCTTTATTTTTTATATGGTAGTTTCATGTTTACTAGAGCTATCTATTGTAGGGCTATTCATTTCCTCTTACGTTATTTTGGCAATAGCATCCTCTAATATTGCTTTTAAATCATGTTTCGATGTACCTTCGAATATTTGGTCTGCGTTGTAGAATTTTTTTTTTTTTTTTTTGCTTACCAAAAAGCCAGAACCTAATTTTCTGCTTTTCCACCATTATTAGAAGTTACAGAGTCATTTACTTCTACTATTTCATTTCTTTTTTGTCTCATTTCTAGTACTGCCAGAAGATCGTACTTACATATGAGTTTTCACTATTTTGTATGTATTTCAAGATACGAATATAGCAACCGTTTAATGGAACACACTAGCATTTACACTAAGGCAGAGTGTACACCTCGTACTTTTTCCGTTTGCTTGTCTTCTCTTATGCAATCTTCCTCAAATCCTTGTTTTTAACCATTGTTCTATAGAAGAATATGTGATAGTCGACACCAGAAAAAAAAGGTAAAAGCGCTCTTTCCAGTTTTATTTAAGGCCAGGCGCTAGGTCGCAACGCTAGCGGTAGGAAAACAATGTTTAGGGATAACTTAGGAAAATTGATATCTTGGATCCCTTCATCGTTAAAACACACTCTGTGTATTATCTAAGATCCAAGAACGTATAAGATCGTCGTGGTATTTGCGATTGCTGGACGCATTATGGTTGGTGCACCAATATGTCATGATACAATCGCTTGAATTACACCACTTACGCAGCAACTCCATCTTAAGCTTGGAGCTGCCTGCATAAAAGATTGCATAATTAATAATAGAAAACCATAGAAATAACAGTAATGCCTAAATAGTTGAAACAGCGAAGAGATAACAGAAGAAGGGTTACTCTCTCTCTCTCTCGGCGTCTTTGTTACTGTGTCAACAGGAAAATGATCTATAGCGATACTCACTTTTTGAGCACCAGGTGCTTCAGATTTGTTTTTTAATTTTCATCAGTCAAAAGAACGTGTATCAGAGAAGGAAGTATATTCTCGACGATGGCGGCTATTCATCACCTGTTACGTGAAACGTACATAATGTACATCTTGGGTGGCATTTGTATGGTAATAAAGACATTATTACTGGCATTATTAAATAACAAAACAAAATTAAAAATTAAAAACGCCTTTGAATTACTACTCCAGGGATAATATTTATTATTCTCAGTTATGCTCAATGGCCCTCAAAATCAGCATCAGAACAATGACTGCAGCGGTATCCTCTCCGTAAACTAACGGTGCTCTCAACACAAAGTCGTGCATGTGGACCCGGTGAAAACGGGAAGTGACCAGTCTTGTTTTATCTCTTCGCTGGTTGAAATACCGCTCAAGTTATTAGCTAACGACCTTTTATGGAGATAGGTCGAAGCAGAATAGCAATAATTTTTTTTTTTTAGTTAGATGGAATGACAAAACAACAAATGGCAAAAATAATGACAAAATATAATATGAAAAGTCCATCAACTGGCAACGAATTAACAGCACCTATCGAATTTAACTTGATGTTTGGGACACAGATTGGACCTTCCGGGCTTGTTAAAGGGTAAGTTAAATAGTTATTTAGATTACTTTGACGAGTTGGAGCGTTGTAATTGACCTAAAGCACATTTGTATTATATTTTTTTTGTCGAAAAAAGTATTTTGAGTCATATTAAAAAAAAATATATACCAACGTAACAGTCGGTAGAGTATTGGTACCACTACGTTTTGGTAACTCAATTCAGGCTTACATCTATGTCAAAGTGAATTTCTTGATAATGATATATAATAACAAAATACCGGTAAAGCTGTTTTTTTTTTTTCTTTAACTAAATTAGAAAAAATTATGCATATTTTGTATTGGAAGTAACTGTGAATACGAAGGTAGTAAAACGTTCATACTGTTGTATTGGCTGACAAGTAATGCTGTGTTTAAAGCTGACGAGCCCAAAAGAACCGGATACGTCCTGACGTTTCGATGTAATCGTATACATCACCTTCTGGGGGTTGTCGTGATTTGACTACGACAGCTAGCTAAGCCATCAGCCTTTTTATGTGAGTCGGCTCCCCTCCCTCGGGCGCGGCTTCGTGTGATAGGTCCTTCCTGTGATGGTGCGTTCTGTGTTCGGTCACAGCAATAGAAATCGACAAACGCCAACATAGTTTGAACAAAAGGGACGATGCACAATGCCTTCCGCAGACCTGGAAGCCACTTCTCCTAGACAGACACGGGTAAATAATTAGAACAACGCGAGAGGAAGTACACCTACCGCGACGGACCCCGCAACACAAACGCACCATCCCCGGAAGGACCTATCACACGAAGACGCGCCCGGGGGAGGGGGGGGGGAGCTTAGCTAGCTGTCGTAGTCAAACCATGACAACCTCCATCCAACCAACATCCAACATCGAAACATCAGGACGTATCCGGTTCTCCTGAGAACCAACGCCGAACGCGGGATAAAACCCGAGAAGAGAACAAGACATCTTTCACCCGCGAAAACAACCGTTACAACATATATTTATATCTCTTCTATAAGTACAGGGTCTCTCAGTTAAGTGACCAAACTTAAGTTAGACATTTGTTAATTGTTTTAGTGTATTTTCTCTCTAAAGTGCACTTTTTCCCCATCTCTATCATATATCTGTACTTTCCGACTTAGTAATAGTGTTCTTATCAAAGCCTCCAAAATCAGTAGTCTTAGAATATTTTGCTCAAAATGATGTTAAGTGCATTTATATGTATATGCGCGTGTTTCGACTGGTACAATCAGTTTTGTATTTCTAGGCGGGATTCAGCTTCAGTAAGTATGAAAAGTCAAAGATATTGATCACAAAGGAAAAAAAACTGCATACTTTTCTGTTTATCATTCAGCAAGTTTACTTCATTATTTCAAATATAATAAATGAAATATTTTTAAACGAAGTGGGAAAACATGCTCTAAGCTATGAATTTGTTATAAGGCTTTAGGTGAGTTTTTAGAGATACAACGTTAGTAACTCATAACGTGAAATTCTTGACGATGGATTACTAGAATATGGATTGTTTAAATCCGATGTTTCAGTAGTGTTTCTACTGCCATCATTAGGGTAGCCCTGATGATGGCTTTTCATTTTCCCGGATATTGACTGCTGTACAATGCAGCACAAAAACATGGGCAATTCATATCCGAGAATACATTTCCATCGCAAACAATTGAATTGGTAAAACATATCCCTTATCACGACTACCCTGATGACGGCAGTAGAAACACTGCCGAAACCGGTAGGGTTTAAACAATCCAATAGACGATGGAAACAGCTCAAACATCATATATTATACAACGACAGGTTAAACTGCATGCGGCTTAAGATGGATGGGTGTATTTACATATACTTGATTTCCGACGCCCTTTTTTGTATTCAGGTTGCGCTTGTAGGTTCTCCAAATTATCGGATCAAAACTCGTATCTCTATCTTCGGAAGATATTCTTGAACAAAATGAATACGAAATTGTGAAAAGCAAATTAGTAACTCAAAAAATACGCCGAAATAATTAAAACCAATGGAAAAACGATTTTTTTTTATTCGCTGGAACCCCATGTAATACAAATACATCTACCATAATTAATTTTTTTGAGGTTGTTGAAAATTTAAATACATAGGCGCAATATAAAATTATATAAAATGTTCCATTTAACAAAACAGATTTGAAATAGCACTTGGTAAAGAAACTATGATATTTTGAAAAATAATTTACCCAAAGTTTTCCATTATTCTCCATAAAACAGAACAAACGTTTTTGGTAATAATTTTAACAGTTTATGAATGTGAAACATGCTTTACTAAATACACTGCTGAAAATAATTGACGAGCACACCCTGTATAATCTGAACGCGTGGTTCTAGTGCAATGAAATTTGGTATAGAAGTAGTACTAAACTAGTATAATAAACCTTCATGCGGAGAGCATCGTAACCCTGCTGGGAAGGGATGCATCAATAGCGGGAGTATCCCCCGCGAACGGCGCGTACCATCGCGACGAGGCATGGAGTCAATAAGTCGTCGTATGGCAGCGGGAGGGATGGTCAACCATACCGCCTCAACTCGCCTCCATAGCTGTTCAACGTTAGCCGGGGGAGCCGGATAACGTTGAAGTATCCGACCGATCATATCCCAGACATGTTCGATCGGATTCAGATCCGGAGAACGAGCCGGCCATGGAATCACTTGTATACGGTGCTCTTCCTTCTGGGCGCCGCCGAACGTAGGGAAGCACAACGGGTCGTAGCACGTCATCTACGTATCGGCGACCCGTCACCGTCTGCTGTAAACGCAGCGGACGTGTACGTCCTCCATATGTAAGCATGCCCCCATAGCCATTAATGCCCTGCCCTTGACGGTGGACAATGGCGTGGTGATGCACTGGCTCGAGTAGACGCCACCAGGTCGCTGACGAACCAAAACTCGCGCGTCACCGACGCCCAATTCAAATCTTGATTCGTCGGAAAGCAAAATGTGCCTCCACTCGGTAACCCACTGATGTCTTGCCTCGACCCACTGCGCCGTGTACGGCGGTGCTCGCGAATCAGTGGAATCCGCTACAACGCACAGCGCGCTCGCAGTCCACTCTCTAGCAAACGCCCCCGCACCCCGCGACAAATTTTCCGGTGCGGCAGGTCCGTATTCAGAACGTGCGCTCCAACTCGTGTACTCCAATAAAGCAGATGAACCGTAGAGTTGCAAGTCAGTAACAACAGTGCCTGGTTTTCTTATAAAACGTAATTTTTTTTATTTTATTTAAATATGTAGTGAATGCATCGGAAAGTGGCCCGTTTGTTCGCCCGGTTTGTCCGATTGCTGTCCCTAAGGAAAATTTGCACAACTCTGTTAATATGACTTATGTTTTAAAAATACATACTAAATTACAATAATATGATTGATCTGCTTTATTTTTATTACATTATTTGGGGCCCGCGGCGCAATACGTATCTGCTCCGCCGGACAATTGCGCAACTCTAGTGAGTACGCCTTCCCTTCCTGCTGGCCAAACGGCTCCAAGTTGCCTCAAAGAGGACGTACGCGACGCTACAGCACTGAGCACAAGGGCGCGGTCCCCGCATTCTGTGGTCGTGCGGGTCGACCGCTCGAGACGGCGCGCTATCTCCGGAGGATACACCCGCCATGTGCATCCCCACAACCATTCCTCGCTCCAACTTGCTTAAGTAGCGCGATCGATCCGCCATTATGCAGCGAATATAACTACATACTGGACTTTCACACTATACTAAGAACGACCGGTTTCTCCCACCCCTTTCGGTCTCCATGGCGACGATATGTTCCACTTATCGGAGCTCTCCGTAAAAAATGCGACGATAGAACAAGTCGAAACGCGCTGCATAGACTCGTTATAGAACCTTTGATGCTCCGCAAATTTTATGGATGTATCTTCACACGTTCAGATTATACAGGGTGTGCTCGTCAATTATTTCCAGCAGTGTACTAAAATGGCTGATTACTTTATTATATTATGCTGATACTTCTAAAATGCCTTTAAATGTTCAGCGGTATACTGTATAACTTGGAATTTGTCAATTTAGATTTCTACGACCTGAAACAGCACAAGGCATTTTCGTCAATTTTAAACGACTTCTGGAATTTAACCAAGGAAGATTACCCTTTGCTGCAGCACAGATAGGTACTTTTCTCAGTACTCCGTTATATAATGTTAATATAAATATATATTTAAACATAAACAGGAAACGCATTTCGCAATGAAATTTCTCCTCGTTCCGGCTTAATACGTGTAAGAGAATTTACCATGGCGGAAATAGAACACTTTTGTGATCCGAATGAAAAGAATCATCCAAAGTTTAATGACGTAAGAGACACTGAAATGCTCCTATATTCCGCATGTAATCAAATGGATGGCAAATCTCCAGAAACACACACAATCGGCAGCGCTGTAGATAAAGTATGTAGAAATAAATTAGAAACTGAATTTGTGACCTATAAAAAATCTTCTAACAGGGTTTGGTTGCAAATGAAACACTCGGCTATGTTATGGCACGAATACAAATGTTTTTAATTCGTTCTGGAGTAGACCGAACAAAGTTAAGATTTCGACAACATATGTCCAACGAAATGGCCCACTACGCCCAAGATTGTTGGGATGCGGAATGTCTCACTAGTTACGTAAGAATTAATAGCACATTAAGTGCACATGCATATGTGCACTATGTAGCACTTATAATAAAATCACTTTTTAAGGGTTGGATAGAGTGTGTTGGCTGCGCTGATAGGTCAGCGTTCGATTTATCGCAGCACAGTAAAGCAACTGGTATACGCCTTGCAGCGGAAAAAAAGTTGGCAGAGCCAAAAATAGTTGACGTTGTTGAAGCAGTTCCGAACAAAGCACTGATCGGAAAGGCTTTTAAAAAAGAAGCGAAACTCCTTGTCGATTCACTTACTAGCCTTAGTATTGCGGACGTGGAAAATATTGAAAAGAAGCTAGGAGCTGAGGGGTATTATTAAAATGTGTTAAAATATGTTGTTTTAATCATTTACAATGATCACAGATATTGTAATGCAGTAGCAGGCAATAAGGAGTTTACTTTAATAAAGCAGATGGTTGAAATCAAACGATACACAAAAACAGTCCATGTAGAAGATATAATACCAAGTGTAATCGAACCATCCTTTGGTAAGATGTAATTTACATCTATTTTATTTAAGATAAACGGAGTTACAGAAATAATTTGTTTCAGGTATTGGTAGAATTATGTATGCAATCTTCGAACATAATTTCAAGACGAGGGAAAACGATGAACAAAGAACTTATTTAGCATTGCCAGCCTTGGTAGCTCCCATAAAATGCAGTGTTTTGCCACTTAGTTCCAATACCGAATTTCAGCCTTTTATTAAACAGTTGTGTACGTAATATAAATTACAGTGCTATTTTGTTTCATGGTTATTCTGGTTTAATTGTATTACAGCTGTAGCACTAACTAAAGTCGATGTATCTCACAAGGTGGATGATAGTTCCGGTTCTATCGGACGTAGATACGCTAGGACGGATGAAATAGCTATTCCATACGGAATCACGATCGATTTTGATACTTTAAAAGAACCTCACACTGCTACGCTTCGTGAACGAGATTCGATGGGGCAAGTTAGAATTCCAGTGAGTATAATGCGAAACTTTTCAGTTATTATTTTTTTTCCCCGAGATAAAAGCATAAAATCTTGCCAGTAATTTTTTTATATCTGTTAGCAACATCAATAATTAAATTCAAATTTTAAAAATTCTTACGAAAACAAGCCGCTGAATGTGACCTACACCTTAGCAAATAAATAGTTTAATGATCCTTCTCCCCTCCCATGAGGAAGCGGAACGTAGTTGTAAATTAAAATCTTACATCTACAGAAAACATCCCTTTTTTCCTTTTTTTGTGTAAGTACTTCTCTTATGATGGATTTTAATTTGAAATTTTAGTTAAAATAAAAATACTATCTCTACTACTCCCTTTAAAATCAAGCTGTATACCGCCTGGAGGTAGGCACTATAAAAATCTCTATTCCAGGGATGTATATGCACCAGGGTTGCATTAAATCACTTTTTAAACGTTTTGAGCATATTTTGTATATAAAAAGTAAAAACAAACTTGTATTATGGTTCGTATCCATTGTATGTATTTCTTTTAGACATCGACATATGTTTAGGCCACTATACGGCCAGGCATCTGACTGTAAAATCGATCTTAACGATTAAGCAAAATTAGAGGTACAGTTACAAAACGTCAAAATCCAGAAAACAGATTTATAAATTATTTATAGGACAAATCAAAATACAATTAATAGTAATAAAGTATAAACTAAAGATTCGATATTAAATGAACAAGAAAACAACGCAAGTGACAGCACAAATTTGAATCTACAAATCTATTTTTATCTATGCACTGTGTTGGTCAGTTTGTCCAAAGAAGAAAAAATTGTATAAAAATTTAAACTAAAGCCTGGCCGATAGTCGAGTGGCACGCTCGGTCTTTTTCAAAATATAAGCATGTTTTATCATCTCGAGGAACACGGTTTAGTGAGAAAAATCTTGAAACACTTAATGCTACAGACTTTTCACCAATCCTATACCATTTCTGCTACTTAAATAAGGTAAAGGGCTTATACAGTGTGAGTGAGAGGAATGAGAAATCTGGAAACTGGAAATAGTAGAGCCTAAAACATGAGAATTGAGCGCTACATGCCTTATACAAATGTTGCTCGTTTAAGACATATAGGTTGTTCAAGTTAATAATTTTATTTCTAGATTTTCCCATAATTCAGCAAGTTTTCATAGAGTCAACGTGAAAATTAGTATTACCACGTTTTTCAGCATGATGAAGAGGACTTTGTCATCACTTTTACAGTTGCTCATACAGGGCGCTAGCTACACGCTACTGAATAAATAAATCGAAGGTTGTTTTTTTGTGTATGCAGAATCACATAAACCGAATAGAAAAATTTAAAGAGCAACCTGTTTTACATGAAAAATACATAATTAATTTAATTTTAATATCTTGATCCGTTTTAGAGATATTTGCATTAGAAAGTTTCAGTGCAGTTCGTCGTATTAACACAATTAACATTTTATCTTTAAATTACAAAGTTCAGGTAAATAAGAAATAATAACAAGAAATAATGCATACACACAATCATACTTTATCAGTAGAGTAATAACATACATATTTTTGAAAATAATATCTTATAAAATCGACTTTCCAAAAGCTGATTCCAAGCTGATACAACTTTCATTACAGGCGCCTTTGCATTTTACTACTGGTGAATAACGTAGAGCAACTGCTAGAAATAGCCACACCCACTACAATGCACTTCTCTATGCGTTTTTTTTTAAAAATCTAATGTTAAAAAACAGTTATTTCTGATTATATTGGCAGCTTCTTGAATTTTTTGAAGCAACTCTTCGCGGAACTCAATTCTTTCCTTGTAGACTATTTCTTTCGTACTAGACCGTAAGATTCTATTGATAGACGTTTGACTTATTCCTGTCGCCGCACTTAAACGGCGGGTACTTACGCCTTGATTCTTGTTTGAGCAAAAACGCAATCATCTCGCATTTCACTATTTGAAGAGTCATGATGGTGGAATTTTTTATTACTACTTATTCTTGTACAAATAAGGCAGAAAAAGATAAGGCTTTTGCTTAGCAGTTTTTGACATAAGCTTCACAAGCATAAATAATGATAGCTGTCAGATGAATAAACCAACTTTGTATTTTAAGAATTAAAAATTACGGTAGTATCACGAAATGCACTGAAACTTTCGAATGCAACTATCTCTAAAACGGATCAAGATATCAAAATTAAACAAGTAAAAAAGGTGTAAAAAACGGTTGCTCTTCAAATTTTCTATTTGGTTTATGTGATTCTGCATACACAATAAAGATTCAATTCACCGTATTCAGCAGGTTGAAACTAGCGACCTCTATAAGCAACGGTAAAAGTGATGACAAATTCCTCTTCATATCATGCTGAAAACGTAGTACTGTATACTGATTGAAATAAATGAAAAATGAAATTAACAAGGAAAAAGAAAATTAAATTAGCTAGCTCAACGGATAAAAAACTTAAAAAACCCAAAAATTGGAAAAGGTTTAATTAAAAATAAAAGAACAGAATTTTTAATCCAACGAAGATAATTAACAATCAAAATTTATTTTATAAAAGGGTTAATTACAATTTTTGCAGAAAAAAAAAACCGTGAACTGAAGGTTCTGGCCAAAAATAAAAAACTGCACTTGATTCTAAATTACAATAGGACAATAATCCTATACAAAGCAAAAATTCTGTTTGTTCAGGAAGATAATCCTAAATATACCAATTCAATCCACGTGGTTTCAACAAAATAAAATAAATTCGTGGACAAACACTAGAAATTTACAAAAATGAAAACTAAATGCAAGGACAATGCTTCTACTCACCCAACCGAGGTGATTGATAAAATAAAAATGAATCAGCTAAAATAGAAAAACGGAAAAATTAATTCTTTAAACTATAATGAGAGAATTAAACTGAAAATATATCTTCCCGAACAAAAATAATAAATGATCTTATATCTATGATGTGCACACATCAATATATTAACAATTATTATAATGCGAATTCCTTGATGGACAAAATAAAGGACAATTTATGCGAATTAAATTACGATATCAAAGTAAAATACAAAATGGCAAACAATGATTCACAAAAATACGTCTACTTACGTAAACAGTCAACCAAGGAACTGTGTGACAAAATCAACAACGCAGTCGTATAACAATACGAACAACGCAAACGCACAAATCACCGACAAAATCTAGTAGAATACTGCGTATTAAACTCAGCTCTCAAACAATAGACATCTTAATGAATGAAATTAATTTTAAAAAACTTTACACTAACGGTCGTTTGCACCGTCTGTGATTAACATTTTAATTAACTAATCAAAGATTAAATTTAATTACGAATTAAATATGAATAGGATTGCACCGAACAAATTTAATTAATGATTAGTTAATTAAAAGTTTGCGACAGAAATATAGGATGGTAGTGCTGTTAAGTTTTAGTTTTTAGTCAAAAATCGTATTTATATTGGGAAAAACTGTTCCATCATAATGAAATTGCCGCTATGCGAAACGCGCGATTTTAAGCGGCATTTGAAAATTTATGAAATTTAACCTGAAGACTTTAAACAGTGGGGTAAATAAATATGTTTTGAGGGCACATCCACTGTTGCTTAGGGAAAAGAATGGATCGTTAAAGTGTGTATTCCTGACCATCGTATCACGAATATCCATTATTTTTAAATTAGCATCATATAAAAATTGTGAAGTTATCAAAAAGATATCCTTTCCTATTACGAAATACCTCCGGGTCATTCCCTACCTGAAACCATGAGTAATCCTCAATATACATTTATTGTCAGTTTTTTATTTCCGGAATTAATTTTGATTTACGTTGGCACTTTCTAAAACCCTGTCAATATACACTTCTTGCACGTCGCTATTCCTTGTTCTAATCTTCAAAGTGAACACTTTAATTAGCTAGCTATTTCAATTTAGTCAGAGATATTTGTATTATAACCAAAACCCTATAACATAAGCTATAATCGCCTATAAACACGATTCTAAACAAAGAAACTACGCTTGCGCCAACTTTAATCATGACTTAATTCGTACCTTGGGTACTGATTAAAGATAATCACGAATTAAGGATTTAATTATTAGTTAAGCAGTCGGTGCAAAGGATTTAAAGTTTAATTTTGATTAAATGTTAATTATAACTTAATCACGAACGGTGCAAACGGCCGTAAATTAAATAAAACCTCTTGACCTAAATTTATAGAAAAATAAACATTTTTTGAAAATTTCGGCACACTGAATACGAACGCACGAAATAATCATGAGAACAGAACTAAGCAACTTAAAATACACTCAGCGGTAACGCGGGTAGGCTACCACAGCAGTAGTAATACCAATTTTCACGTTGACTATGAAAACTTGCTAAATTATTGTATTCCTATATGTCTTAAACGAACAACATTTACATAAGGCATGTTACGCTCAATTCTCATATTTTAGCTTCGACTATTTCCAGTTTCCAGATTTCCCATTATTAACGACTCACACTGTATATAATATTATAGTTAAATAAATAAATAATTTTGCTCTTTCCCGACACTGTGTTGTATACTTGTGTTAACGTTAATGTCACACATATGAAACTTAGTACTGACCTGGCGCGCAGATGAAAGTTGACCACTCTAGGCATAAGTGTTCATAATTTTCCGGCTACTCAAAGTACATCTTTCTAGTAATATTTTCGGATTCAGGTAGGCCATACTGTACTGAAAATCATCTGTGTTGAAATAGTTTGGAAGCATTAAACATCTGATTGCAAGTTAATTCTGATGTCTTATTAAAAGTACAATTTTCAACAGACACGGATACAGTTAGATCCTGTTTCATCATAATCAGAAGAATTGGTATTATCAGAAATATTTTCTGAAAATGCTATGATATTTATTTTGTCCGAATAATTTTGTTTAACACAATTTTCTGTTTTTGGCCTGTTGTTTGTTCCATTCCCGTAAGATCATCATAGTCAAATTTGCTTTCTTTTGGTTGACAATTAAGTTCCGAATTGATAGGTAAATTAAAGTTTAAGGATGAGTATTCGTGTTTACGACATGATAACGTGTCATCATTAAAGCATTTTTTAATTTAAAATATGCAGTTTCTGTTAGATTTATAATTTAAAATTTAATAAAACGATATCGTAAGAGAGCACTGTATATCTCTAAATATTTCTGATATAATCGATTTTCGCTGTCATCTGAACTGTTGTATTCATTTCTTTGGAGACGTTTGCACGGTAACTTTGTGCTTATACAACGCGGTTCTTCTACTCCAATTAACCAATAGGATATTAATGTTACTCTTTGTTTTTTGGCATCATGCAAATTTTTATGAAAGTTAAACCACCAGAGTTCCTATTTAAAACGAATATTAAGAAAAAAAAAATAGTGAAATTTATCTATTAATAGAATGGTAATAAATAAAATCCACGAATTTGTGTTTTAGAGATATACATAGATTGGTTACGAACCATATATACTTTAATTAGTTTTTACCTTTTATACTATATTACTAATCTTTTGGTGTTTATAATCAAATAATTTAAAAAAAAATGTTAGAAAAAGCTATGTTTTAAACAAGTATTTTGAATCTGTTTTTGAGACGTTGAAATTTTTACAAATGATTCAATTACTTTTTCACAACACCGGAGAGTAAGGGATTAATTAAAAATGGTTTAAATGAAAAAATATTTTTCTTTTTAAACGAGGTGGATAAATAGCTTATTTATTTATAATAGTTTATTGCGTTTTTAAATATGCTTTTGGATCTTGTTGAGTTGTACGTAGTTGTAACACCACTTAACTTAATGTATTGTAACTTCAACCTTGTTTACTAAGTTTGTACGTCATAATCTCGTTTGCTCTAATATTTTAAAAATTTTGTTACTTTCAAATGATAAATCAAAACTCAAATAACCCATGCACGTAACCCACCCATATTCATAACTTATGAAATTGTATTGCACATTAATTTGAGTGGACATTTTTTTTTCAGCTGGATGAAATCGCACAAGTGGTTCATGAACTTTCATATAACAAGCTTACATGGCAAGAAGTGGAAAATAAGTACCCGAAGTTTGAGCAACAGGAAAATAAGGGAAATTAATGTTCCTGTACTTACCTTGCAAACGGAATTGCATTTTATTTATACTTTACTTTGTGTAAAATATGTACACAAGCTTTAATAAACATTTCTTAAGAGAATCGATGCCTTATAAGTGATCTATATTATGCCGGTTTTGGACCACATTTTAAGATTTTTTTTATTGATTTTTATTATAAATTACCCTTATTTATGATTTTTTTTCATATATTTCATTGCACAAATTAAAATAATTCAGCATGAAAACTCAATTTTCTGTATAACAATCAAATTTGAATGGATATATCCATTGAATTTTGAAAATAATGTACATTTATACTAAAAATTAGATACAATTCTTTTAAAGATGAAAAGATGTATTTGATAATTTCAGAAAAATATGTTATAAAAATTATAAATTAGATTCAGTTTATTACATAAGTGCACCAAATTTAGCAGATGCAACTCCATTAAAAATAAGTCAAAAATTGTTTCAAGAACAAAAATTGTGTGAAATGTATGAAAATGGAATTAGAGGTGTAATATTAATGATTCTACACCGATATGCAATGGTAAATAATTGTACTTTTATGACGAAAAGATTGGTAAAACTGTGAAATTAACAAAAGAAAAAGCAACCCCGGGATCACGATACTCGAAACTCGATTCGAATTCGCCATGTTTAATCGAATATCTGAAAATCTTATTCACAATACTCGATTTCACGAATGCATTCGATTCGTAACACTCGATTGCCAGGGAGCTACCGAGTTGTAATGGCGGCGCATGAGATCGTGACATTCGTAACTCTCTCTCTCTTTCTAATTCATTATTCGGATATATATTATGTATATAAAGTGATCGGTAAAGACCTGTGGTAAAGACTAGGTAAAAAGTCCAACACGCTTGTTCGTATAATCAGGTACAATTTCAATATTTCGAGATAACTCAACACATTCAACAGTTATTACTAGATAATAGTATTAGAACGAATTTTGAAATTATTAATTATATAACATGCTGTAGCAAGCAAAATGCTGCCAGTTTTTAGAGAGCGTATCCTTCAGCGGCGTAGGTATCTGCAGAATTTACGATTGCAAAGGGAAAGGTGAGCTCTGAGGGAAAGATAAAATCCATTTTTGTTACCAGGATAATAAATTTATTGAATTATTTAAACTTAATAACAAATATATTGCTGCAATATTTACTACTAGGTATAACAACTATACTCACTTTGATAAAGTGATACAAAAGAGTAGTAATCACGTAGTAATCAAATAAAATAAAAATAAAAAATAAGAATTTGTCAAAGTAATCAACGTTGCGGGATAAACGTTAAGTTGTCGTTGCTCACTTGAACCTACCTTATCTATGCTCACTTGCTTCAAATTCTACCTTTCATTTGAACTAAATCCGCAGTAAAATAGATCATTTATTTCCAAAACACGATGATAACAAACTTAAACGAAATTAATTCGATCGAGTATTGTGAGTACTTCCCGATATGTCAATCGACTCGATCCTCGAATTTGTCGATAAAAGTCGATCGTATTTCGTGATCCCGGGGCAGAACAAAAAGGGATATATAATAGTAACAAAACATATTAGTTATATATACATATAGTGTAAGAAACTTGGGAATGTTTTACAAAAGATAAAATATTAAATTTATCTGACGATGGAGATCGAGAATACATTTGTAGTTATAATTTAGAAATTTCAAAAGAATTTAAAAATTATTCATTATTACCAGAACACTATTGTCCTTCAGTTAATGAATTATCTAATTATCCGTGGTCTAGTGCTGTTTTGTATCTTAGGTTTGTTCGCTGGTGTTACACCAATTACACTGGTGCATATTGTCTTTTTCTCAGATGCATAAAGAGTAAATCTTTTATCCTGTTTTAAGTAGGAGTCAGTGTGGAAAGTGTAGCACCAGCGAACAAACCTCATATAGAATCAAAAAATAAATATTAGGTTTGTTCGTTTTGGCACTCCGCGTCGTAACGCGAAAATATAGCCGCCTGACGCCGCGCCGCGTAAAGTTTTTCAACGCAGGCTGTTGCCGTGAAACGCTGGATTGGCGCCAGATTTAGATTTCGTGATTCCCGCTCGTTTTGGCATAATGCCTAAAATCATTCATTAATTTTAGTCTGATTTGTGAAGCAAATGCCTACTTTTTTTGTTGTCATTTTTATGATTTTTGGAGAAAGTTTTTAAGGTACAAATTTCAATTATTATATAGCGGATTTTTACATATTCATTGTTACTCTATATCCTATACATTATATTTAAGGTAAAGTCTTAGTCCACTTTCTTTTATTAGACATAATAATAATATAATAATAATTATGTTTATAAATGTTAATCCTGAAATCTCTGTTTATTTTGTACCATCTAAGACAATAATCGTGGCCGACAATTAAAGAGAGAAATATTGAAATACTGAAGAAACTTCAATAACTCTATCTCTATTTATGTCAAACTTGAGTCAAGACTTTTGTCTTTGATAGTGCATGTTTATTAGAAGAGAATTGAAAGGCTATGTGGACGTAAGATGGAAGGTTTTCTGAGTATTGTCGCGGATTTCTGTTTTCTGATAATAATGATAATCCAGGCAGAAATTTGTTTTTATGTGATACAGATGATAGTGACGATGATTTATTAAGTATATAAAGAAGCCCAGCATTTAATTGAAGATTTTGAACAAACAATCCCGCTATATACAGAGAAGGAATTTCTTCAGTAATTTCGCCATGTTACTTGACCACTTTACCCGGCAGCATGTTTCTATATCTAAACAGAAAAGAATTATATACCTTGTTTATCAAAAATTAATTACCATTTTCAATGATCTCCATGTTCATTTTTTTAGGTACAACTTTCGATCAAACAAACGACAATTAATCAAACATACCAATGAAAACAATAAAATTGTACTATACACAACTAGCACCGCCTGCAGTGTGATCATACCAATATCTCCATATCGGCATCTCACTTTTACGGCGAAAATCCACTCCCTACCGAGATGCAAGATTTTCGACGCTGCGTTACAACTTGCGGCAAACTGTAAATTTTGCTGACGCAGCAATATAAAGGTAACGGTAAGTCAAATCGAACAAAAATGCTTACGGCTGCGTTTCGCTACGTGACGCTAGTGCCAAAACAAACATACCTATTATTTAAAACATTTTTGTCGTGGTGTACTACATTAACACCTATTATACAATTTAAGGCGACATGTTTTGGAATAATATTGCATAAGAACGATTATATAGTGCCCCCATCTGATTTTTTTCACAATCAATCGGGATTTTGACAGTAATTCATTGAGAACGCGTGTTTTCCATGACACACTGGCTAAGTATCGATGAGATGTGTGCATATTTATCTCTTAAACTATCAATCTCAAGTACAGCTCGACAAATCGTTCGTGACAATTGCGCAGTGGCAAAAAGGGCGCAGCTGAAGCATATATACTGTAAACCGGCCACATCGTATACGCTCCCCACTCTAGTATAATGTGCGCACAATGACTCACTACTGTCACGAGATATTTGTTGGACTGCATAGGACATGTAGGATATAAAAAATGTAAAAATTAGTAATTAGTAAAATAAGTAATGAAATATCGGGGGTGCCATTGGAAAGATACGGTTCTTCAAAATTTCGACAAGCTGACGTGCCGTAGTAAAGTAACCTCACAATGTAGACAGCTGTTCTCGGCGCTAAAACATGCTCCAACATGCTGCTAGAGCAGATTTTTTTTTTTTAGAAAAAAATGGAATACTTCAGAAAGCTAAATTAAATTACAAAATGTAAAGATAAAGTTTAAAAACAGGTAAATCCAAATATGTAGAAATATACAGTGTTCAATTTAAAATAAAGTAGATGACTTCCGGTATAATCGAAATCAAAATATTTTATTTAAAGACAATGCAACCGATTACATCTAATTCAGTATTTTCATTTTTTGCGAAAAAATTAGGGGTGCAATTAAAAAAAAAGTGAGAGAGGTGGGTAAAAGGCTATTTATACGGGGTGTGTTAAATGGCAGAATTTGATGTACAATGTCGTCTCATTTCCACTGGATTTTACTGCAACTTTTTATCTCTATTAGTCTCCGAGTAAATGCGTGGGAAAATAGATGTGGGATATTGTATATCCGGTTATGTGTATAGTACCTTATAATCAGTTTTACTTTTTTTCCAATATTTTCCACCGCAGAAAATTGAATCAAACTTTCACACAATAAAGCTGGGATATAGGAGCATATTTGACGAAAGTTTGGTGATTACGCTCGGAAGGATGATCGCCTTTCTGGGGGTCCGAAAAATATTAAAATTTTTTTTTTAACTACTTAAATTTGTCACAGCATGGTCAAAATTTTTTTAAGTCAGAGTACTGGTCAAACAAATTATTTCTGTAAAATTTCAAATCGATTGATGGTTGTTTCTTCCCCAGTAAAACAGTTTAGTAACTTTAACTTAAAGATATTCAAATAACTACTAATGTAATAAAAATCGTATGTAATTTCGTGTTTTAATGTTGAAGTTACTAAAAATAATTGAGGGAAATTTGAATTTGGTTTACTGGGTCTGTATGTGGACTGTATGTAATAAACTTTTGTGAAGAAGAATAATGAACGAATTTGTAGTTCTTACTAATAAATTTTAATTAAATTGTGTACACGTCTTAATACAAGTGTTGGACATTCACCATTTTTTGTTCTTAAGTTTTTGTCTTTGTCTAAGTGGATAAGTATAAAAAGGCGCAAGACCGACGGCGGGAAATTTAAATGAAGACCTTGTCACAACAATGGTTAAAAAGAGACAACGATAAAAAATAAAGTAGTTTGGGGGTTAATTACTTCTATTATAGAATATTTATAGTCAAGTAATAATAAATATATAAACATCATATAAATTTCAAATTGAAGATATAAATTATTAAGTTAAGTGAATATAATGAAAATAGTTTAACGCCAACAGTGAAAAAACTTAGGATATAAATTTTATCTATATTCTCATAATGGTCGTTATATACGGAAACGTAAAATACAGGTGAATTAACAAATTGATATATGAAATATAATAACCGGACATTGCGATTCGAATAATTACTATTGTTTTCCTTCTCAATGACCGGTCTTCTAGTAAAATAAATAAATACCGATTGAAAATAAAAGTGATAAACGTATTGAAATATAGACATTAAACCATTATGAGAATATAGCTATACAACTTAAACAACATTTTAAAGTTATATAAAGTCTGAGATTATATTTATGGAAAATGATGTGCGATATTGAAAATTATTATATTTAACATTGTCTAATCTTTAATTTCGAATGTGTATTTAATATTAGAAGTTGATAAAATGAATAATGTATTAAATTTTAAAATTTCGATTAAAAGTAATTTAAAACTAAGGTATCTATAATTTAAACTGAAATTAGCAGCTTAGATTATTATTATTTGTGATTTGTTGGTCATTTTTTCGCTTTGGATTGTAATTATTGTTAATAGCTATTTGTTTTATTTTATTAATTTCTATTATTTTATTTTAGTGTGATAAAGGGGGTTTGATTATTCTATTAATAAAATAGTTAAATGCTAAGGTTTTTTTGTTATTTAGAGATTGTTTTGAAATTATGATGTTTGATTGTGTCGATTTTCCGTAGATGTTAAATTCAAATTTATTATTTATTTTTGTTAGTGTAATATTTAAAAAGTTCAAAGAGTTTAGAGATGTTATATACACACTAAACCAAACTGCGTTCAACAATAACATTGTGGGATTATACCAAAAAAAGGATAAAATAATTTTCCTTTCTCACTTGCGACTTAAATTTTAAAGATGTGAAGGTGTATTAAGATATTTGTTTAATAAGAAACTTATTATTAGATATTAATTGCTGTAACCAGAAAATTTTCTTGGCCTTCTAAAACAGAACTATTTCTTTCGGTAGTGGCAATAATCATTTTTCAATTACCTTTCCTGAAGATGTTGATACCACAACTGTCATAAGTGATCATAGTTATATAATCTAAGTATGGTCCCAAATAAAACTTGACGAAAGTCGATAACATCCCTACAAAAAAAGTTGCCAGCCTGTTATCATAAATTTTAATTTTCTTTCGCACTACTATCCCAATGAACATGATTTTTTTGAGCAACGCTTGTTTTGTTTGGTTTGAGGAATGCAATTTAAACAAAAATATAAGAAATGTCATTTGGTATTTATTTGACATATGAATAAGTTAATTTCCATATTAGTAAAACACTAATTTTATTAAAAAATTTACGCTACTTAAATATACATAACTGAAGAAGTGTCCAGTGGTGTACACATATACTTAATAAAAGTGTAACAATGAGAAAAAATAACTTTTGTACTTATCAAACTTAAAATCAGTTATGATTTTCTATATTACAAGCATATGGTTTCATATGCTCGGAATGGGATGAATTGATTGATTGACATTTGTATTACAGTAATTTTATCCATTGTCCAAACCTGAACACTTAATAACCAAACGCTTTTATACAATAAAACTATTATTATTGAAAAAAAAAATTCGACATGGCCAGATTACATAATACAAATGTAAAATGTTATATAACATTAACCTCTACTTTTACTTTTATTCGAGTGATGGAATAGGCTCGTCATCTGAATCATTTTCTTCCCCGTCTTCTAAATCTAAGTCATCGAAATTTGCTTTTTCACCGCCACCACCAAGACCACCCATTTGCCTCATCATTTCTTCAAAATCACCTCCACCACCCATACCACTGATCTCATCCCCTGATTCATCTTCATCTTGCCATTTATTGAAATCACATTTTAACCAATGATGCTTTTTTTTATCAGATGTTAATGTTGGCCAATAAGGTTCTTCTTTGTTAACTTTAGCTAAAATTATTTCGATACATCTTTCCCTATTAAAGCTTTTACTTTTTTCTGGATCTATTTCTTTATATAAAGGGATTGTGACTTCATACATTTTCTTTTCTAAACCCCCTGTCCCTTTAAAGTATACAGAATCTTTCGTAAATCTGAAAATAAAAAGTTATATATTATGTCATAATTAAATCCGTGCAGTTTACTTGATATCTGGATCCTTAGCATCTTCTAAATTTACTGTGAGAAAGACGAGCGCCGATCTTTGAGCCCATTTTATTGGAGGCGGAATTAAGCTATAAAGTGAGGTTATATTACTATAATGCTTTATTAATGAAATGCAATTGTACAGTTTATTACATGTTATTAAGCTTGCATATGTTTATAAGCGTAATAAATAAAAAATTTATTGAAATTCATTCTGTAAATGCTAAGAATTTTCTAGAATCGATTACAATACCATAATAATTCAACATGGCCGGTTCGCCAGGCATGACTTTTAAGTAATTTAGAAAAAAAGCGGAAATATTTAATTGCAAGTCAAGTAATATTATACAGAAATATTAGTTAATTGTAGAAGAACACTTACGTTTGCTCCGTCATTCTAATATTTTTTTTATTCACCTAATATAGCACGTTATTTTTCCAACTACTAACGCACCGGTGGTTATAATTGAACTGAAACACGTCACAAATTAGTGGCAGCACTGTCTTTATTTACAACTTTTGAAAGATTCAATTTCTTTATCAAAATGACAAATTTAAAAATAGGAAAAATTATTTGAAGGGTAAATTTTCTTAAAAAGTGGTTACTAGATATTATACCTTGTTATTGATTTTTATCTAGCGGCTGATACGATACGATATATGATGACACTGTGGTATTATATAATTAATTTTAGTATTTTTATTTTTTGATAATTTCACCATTATTTTTTTGCTATTTATTCCTTACATTACATCTATGAAAAGTGATTACGATAACACCTGATAACATGCATTCTTCTACATTCTTTCCATTTATTAACTAACTCTATTTTTTAGAGAAGATATGTTCAAGCTTTTATGATTATGTTTGGTAAAATAAAATATCATAGTGCCACAAAGTGCTTTAGATAACAATGATAACATTAACATAACTTTAGATTTTTTGATTTAAAAGTATGCGCTGTCTATTTTTCTACAAACGCATCAATAAAAAGAAAATAACATATTTGGACTCTTTTTGGTATACAAAATGTGTTGAATGTCTTAACATGATTTAGTTTGCGAAGAAACTGGTGTTTCGTAAATTGTTCTAGGTGGCTCGGCTTCACACTCTGTTTTACACCTATAAATCAGCGCATTTGAAGAAGAAGAACCTTTATGGTTTACGTAAAAATAGGTGGAGAAGAAAATTCAATAAAGTAGAAATACCTACTTCATTTATTAAAGAATGCTATTTATTTAATATTTAACAGAATACTATAAGTGCAGTCTGGGAACTAGTTGTTAAAGAATTTCTGAAAGTTTAACAAAGTATTTTTCCAAAGTTATTAATAGCAATGTGACTAAAAAAATAGGTGTAGCTTGTGCACACGTCACCGAGAAGATACGACCATGGTCGAAGTTTTTCGTATGTTATCGCGCGACATATTCTATCTTACGAAGTTATACGAAGAACTTCGATCATTGTTGCAGCTTTCTTGACGTACAGACAAGTCGCCGCTAACAGTTCTACCAACATTCTGGTTTAAACATCTGTCTTTCATTTTTCTTTTGTGCCAGGTCTAACAATTAATATTTTACGGATATTCACATATCATAGACAAATAAATGTTTTATAAATATAATTTTCCTATTTTTAGAAGAGGTTTGCCCGTGGGTTTGCCCCAACTGCGGTAAAAGATACAAGCCGATGTATATGCAACTAAATATGCAGCTGTGTAATCTAATAAGTCTACACCAAGGAGCATGGCGAATTTTTGTATTTTTATTCATACTATATAGACCATATGTGGGCAACAACCGGCCCGCGGGCCGGATCCGGCTCGCTGTAAGATTTGATCCGGCCCGCGAGACATTTTGAAAAACCCAATTAAAAAAAAATATTTATCACCATTTAATTATAATGTTGTATCTATTTTTTTCATTTCATTTTTTTGCTTTAATAAATTGCATTACAATAACGTATTATTTCATATCTGATATCTATCGCTAAAAATTATGAACACTACTTTAAAACACTACTTTAAAATGCACTACTTTTAAACGCGGCCCGCGAACGTATTTGCACACTAAAGTTTGGCCCACAACATGTCAAAGGTTGCCCATACTTGCTATAGACTATAGACTATAGATAGAACTTGTCAACAAATTGTCGTCGGTTTGTTCTTCTGGCGTTTTACTTACAGAAATTTTTATAGTTGCTTTGTATATGTTGTGTAAAGAAAATGGTGCAACATTTAGCGAAAAAAAAATAGCAAACACAGCCTGTTTGGCTTCCGGGTTGGAACCACGTTCTCAGTATGCTTCTGGCCGACTTTTCGTCCTTAATATCGGTATCTTCAGGGCTGCTACGGCTGTTGCCATTGACCTAAAACTGATAAAGGTAACAGTTAGAGTTCAGTGGGTTGGGATGGTTACGGTTCAAAGGAGCGTGACAATTGGGAAAGAAATTGGTATTATAATATTGGAAGCATTTTGCAGTATTTTTAAGAGAAAATTGAATACGAAAAGTGAGGATAAACACAATACTCTAGAGCAGGGGCGGCTTCTCTTAAATAGCCACGGGGCCATGACCCCACCATTACAAATCATAAATTAATCATTAAAAAGTTTTTATTTTCTGTGAAAATACCGATAAATACACGTACACACACACGATTTCCATGATTTGATACGGCGAAACGCTCTTTGTAGTTATTTATGCAGACAAGCGGAGAACTGGGGCCACGTCTAGATTGGCACCGATTTTTAGACGTTTATAGGTCGCCGCGCGGAGCTAGCGGAAGAGGGGGCGGTCGCAGTATACGGAAAATTACATTGAAGTGGGGCCAGCCGTATCTTGGCCTGCTGCCCCTTGGTTCATCGAGTCACGTGTCCTCAGTATACGCACTGTGGGGGAAGGGTCTCCCATTATCACGGTAGACAATTGTGTGAATCAAACGGCCGTCGAAGATCGACTATGCAAGAAAGCAGAAACATATGTAGTGGGCCGTCGCATACGGAATTCGGTTCAGACACTTCCCCGCAATAAAAATTGGGTTTAAGAATATTTAATAATTATTTATTAATCATAGTAATAAAGCCTAGTATTATTCTAGGATAACATCACAAATTAATAACTACGGTATTTCAAATCAAAATTAACTACCATTCATATATTTCTTAGGATAAAAATTATGAAAATGAAGTAATAAATGTAACAAAGGGAGTTATTCCTGAAAAATACATCATGATAGTGTTTTAAGTAAAAAAGAAAACAAGCCATTTGCTTAGTTAAACAAACAAAGAAAATAAAAATAAGGGAGAGGGAGGAATTGGCCGGAGATTGGCTCCACTCACTATTGTCACGAGCCGCCAATTGGCTGCGTTCAGGGAGTTACGGCGCTGGAAGCGATAACCGCTAGCGCTGTGACCGGCGCTTAGAACTCCCTGAACGGGTCATAAGAATAGCTTTTGCTGGCGCATGCTCTTTGCTTACTTACTTAGTGTGTTTGATAGCGGCGTTTATAGAATTGGACTATGTTGAAAGGTCAGGTTGCTTGCTCAAGCGTTTCTTTTAATTTATATCACAAAACTAAACGTTCGTGTTTAATCTTAGACAACAATATCTTGTTACACATATATAGTAAAAGGATAAGAAATTGTACACAACAATTATTTTAATCACAAAACTATAGGAAATAAAAACAACCACCATAATTAAAACTTTAAAATAAGTTTTATAGAGTAACATATTTTAAAGGTATCACTAATTTCCTCGTTCACTCTTATAATATCTGTATTTATTAATCCAGGCGATTTCGTTGCTATTTAAGCGTAAATTATAGATAAATATAACCTCATTGGCAAATATTCAAATAAATATCTAGGAAAAAAGCATTAATCGTGAATTTTTATATGTGTTCGTAAACTGTTGATTTGATAATTTCACAAAATCTCCATATAATGAAATAATTTGCCTTGATCGATCTAAAAATTGTAGTTTCTGTATTTATAATATTTATATTAACCTCTCTACGACTTATATTGTTTCCATTTCACTTTATTCATCATCACTTTAATAAAAAAGCAATAAAAAGTTAGTATTACCGCAATTACTTAACGATTTCATCTAGTTCACACGCTTTACAAATTCATATTTGAATGTTTGCCGGTCATCCCCACTTTCCACTGGATGATCTAGCGGTCGGCCATATTGCCTAGCGAAAATATTTTTCGCTAGAAAAGATGGCGACCGCTAACTCCAGCGCTGGATCTAGCGGCCGCGTTCAGGACGCCGCTCGATCTAGCGGAGCTCAGCGCTGGCAGCGCTGTAACTCCCTGGACGCACGCATTGCTCTAAAACACAAAATATGAAAATGTATCCCTAGCCAACAAAGCAGTTACTGAGACTTACTTTAATATATTATTTCTAATTACACAATATAAAACAACAATCGAACGCACACAAAACATTGCTTCTACGGTTCATGCGTTCATACACGCGATACACCACATCAAACAAAAAAACAAAATGGCTTGGATGAGTCAAAAGAGCGCGCAACTCCAAAGACTTATGATGTAAAATTGTATTTCTATGAAGCAAGGGATAATCCTAGCAAAAAGATCTCATTATTAATATTTATATATCATTTTTATAACATATTTCATTTCACAACAAATGCAGTCATTTGTGGTAACGTCGTATCGACGTCATTTTGACACTAATTAAAGACGTACTTAGTTGATTATTAAAATGACGTTTTTTTTTTTGGTCGATACTTGGTGTATCGAGGTCGTCATCTACTTTTCTCCAAATATCGACGTCTATTCCACGTGAGTCTCCTACTTGGGCTGTAATTAGCTGAATATACTTATGCTGCTATTCCAATTCCTCCTCCTCTATGGGTTGCTTGTTTTTCTGGGTGATTTTGTTGTGTTGCGTGTTATTATTTGTCTGTGTTTATCCTTTATGTTTACTGTAGTATACTTTTTTTTTCTTGATTAACTCGTCAACGGCTAGCGTTAGCATACGGCAACGCTGTTATTATATATTTCTTTTGCCAAATTTTTACTCGTTACCACACAAATAATAAAATGAATTAAAATAGTTTTGTCAAAATTTGTTCAATAAAAGTGTCGCCGTTGACGGGTTAATTGCTCACAGAGATATACGCTAAGAACTGTAGCTAAGGCTATGTACCGCGAATGATTTGAAGTAACCGCTACCGTGGTTTCGGTTAATATCTGGTAGTTACAGGTTCCCTGAAAATACGGTTATTCACGGAACAGAATAAACAACACAACATAACCATAACAGATTAGGTACCTGTAGATACCTGTAATAACGATACTTACCACAACAAACCAACTTCTAATTCTGGTAACTGCGGTTGCAACAGTAACTCACCATTTTCAGTAACCGAGTTCCGTGAATTACAATTAAATTTTCAGGAACAGGTGATTTACGGTACGCAAAAACGGAGGTCACCGCAACCACGGTTGCTGCGGTTCGATTCACGGTACATACTATAAGAGTGTTGATGTTGACGCGGCGGTGATATATATGACATCATGTCTGCGCATTTTCCAGACTGAAGTACGGTATCACCTTCTGGGGTAACTGGATGCAAAAATAATATTTCTGCCGTAAAAAGATGTATTGAATCGATATTATGGCTTTGCTTATAGACATATTGTGTTAGTATGTTCAAAGACCGTAAAATACTTACGCTGCTACTATTTATACTTTGGAATGTGCTGTTTTGGCTAGGACCTTTATTTTTTTTTGAAAAATATGAAAGAAATTGATTATAAAACAAGAGCTATTTATCGTAAAATGTTGTCACCACCATCCATACATTTAACAAAAATTCATAAAAATGTAGTTTATCAATGCATAAATATTTATAATCATATACCACAAAACATAAAATTATTGATGTACAATTTAAAAACTATTTAAAAGAATACTTATTTAATAAGGTATTTTATAATGTAATGTATGTATAACTTCTTTTGACTTAATTTGAATACTTCCACATTTTAACATGTTGTTTGTACTACTACACTTGAGGGAATGAGGGCTGTATTGAATTGATTTAAATTGATCGATGTGGGGATAGCATTTTGTAGTAGCTAGACAAGGGTAGAGAATAGCGGTGAGTGTTTGCGGATAGCATACGGATTGGAGATGGTATATCTGACACACAACCGCCGAGCAAAATTGCATGCGTATTTCTCAAAATTATATATTTCATCCTTTTTATCATATTTCGGCAATCGACAGGTCGAAAGTGCGCTCTTGGTACATATTCATACTGAGTGAAATGTTGCAAGCTGAGAACTGCATTCTTAGCGACTGCAAATGGGAAGGACCTAGCTGTAAGCGGACCTACGTACAAGGCGTATCCTTTATATTTATCTTTCAGATAAAAAGAAACAATAGCTATATAAGAAAATTCTAGCATCTGAGCTTCAGTTCAAATGCTGCGATATAGTGGGGCCATAGATTGATCCAATATAAACTCATTGCGTTGATACACTAATGCGCGCTTGAGTTGTTGTATTAACGTAGAGAAATTTAGTGCGTTACCCAGTGGCGGCTGGTGCATACGTCACAAGTGAGGCCACTACAATGATTGAAATTCGTGTGTTATCGTCTGAGATACGAATATGTTATGAACTTATACGTAAAAATTAGATCATTGTAATGGCCCTGGAAAAACGTAAGCACCAGCCGCCGCTGGCGTTACCCATGACTATTAATGGGTTCGACTGTAGGGTAAGCAGCAAAAATGGAGTGGAAGGGCAATTAGCGAACGAAAATAGACAGTATGTTTGGGTACTGTCCCTAAGAAGAGCGCAAACTATTTTCCGCTTCTTAAAGTTTGTGTATGTGTCCACAAACATTATTCCGTACACTAAAATTTGTCGAGAACGAAACAAAATAATATCATATTGTATTGCGTACACAAGCCTTGAATCGTTTGTGTACACGAACTCACGAACATATATCGAATTACTGAATACAGAAAGCTGAAACCGTACGATACGTGTTGCGTACTTACACACTGAGAAAAATGGGCTATGTAAAGTGTTTACTTGATGAAAAATTATTTACAATAGATAAAGTTTTACTTGGAACTATTCTCGTTAATTAATATCTGCAACTAAACCCAGTTTCCTGAATGCAAGTTGTTACTGTAAATAGTGCTTTTATTAACGGCTATTACACAGCGTATCTGACAAATTTGTGGTAAGTAACGTATTGCTTATGACTACTGGTGCTGTATCTAACTACAGCACATGCTTAGTAGAAGTAACAACAATGTTGATAGTTATTAAACTCATGTATTTTCTTAAATAGGTAACAACTTGCCAGAACTATAATTATTTGAGTTTTGCTGCCATCCCGTGATTGTTTTACTATTCCTAATTGGCTACTGCGGCGGAGTAATGAAATAGTCCCAGAGACAGCTACGCGCACAGGCGTGGGAAAAGGTCGTCGAAAAAGAGTGTGCAAGGAGACGGCCATTGTAGGCCAGTTGGAACTCAAATATATTAAAAATACCGGGTGAGTTAACTCAAGGCCCATGCGTATAAAGGATCCCAGCGAAAGAAAAAGCACCGAGCCTATAAGCAATCGCATGTCTCAAGATTGTAGTTTTAAACCACGTAGTGGGATATTTGAATTTCCCATCATTGTGATGATATCTTCGCCCGCTGGTGAAGTTAAAGTGTGGATGCCGTCGCTATCTGAGTGACAGTCCAAGTACCACCTACAGTTAGGGATACCCCGACGAAGTAGCCGTTTCCGAGGCGATCACCGGACATAACCGCCACATACGCCGACAGAGGATCAACTCGCCGAGACAACGTCCAGTGCAAAGAACCAACAGAAACCGCAAGTTTATCGCCTATATTATTTCTTTGTTTGTTATTAGTTGTAACTTCAAAGCCATATTTCTCTTTGTCCTTTGTTTAGATTTAAATAATTTTAATAACTAAATAACGTTTCAAGGGGGCCCCATTTACCTTATCTTTTATTATTGCTTGGTTCATTTTTTCATTATTAAGGAATATATTTTATGAGTCATTACGTTGTAAAGTGTTTAAAAAAAACTGTTGTTAAAGTGAAACCAATATCTTTTATTTATTTTGTTTATTAGTCAATATACAGGATCGTATTTCATATTGTTCAATACTCATTACCACACGTCCTGAGGGTGATAAAATAATCTCATGTGTTTCAATTAATAAATATATATTTTTATTTATTAAATTTTACGGCACCCAACAACTTTATCATTTGCATTATTAAATTAAAGACCCATTACAGTTTGGCTCACAAGAAGGAGCTGATTAAGCCTACCGTCGCAAATTGCTTTCAGCTTGGTGCTTCAACTCCACAACTTAAATGAATTTTATAGAGATAACATACGTAGATCATCTTTTGATATACACCCTTCATAAAATGATAAACAATATACTACAATGTATTAATCATTTAAAAGTATCGGCAAGTTGTCTAAAAATTACATTCAATCAATCAGTTGGAGTAACTGTTGTCCTTCTAAAGCTTATTGTTTCGAAACGTCTGTTCAGGTTATTCGGTTATTTACTTGTTCTTTGTTGTTATTAGATAGCTTAAGCATTACATTACATTCATATCAGGTACTCACTGTGTTTGTCCTATACAAAATAAAACTATTACTAATAATACTGCTCTTTTTTTCTACTTCCTCGTTTCCTACACTACCTATAGCTGAACAACAATTTTAAGGTAAGTATACTGTATATTTATAGCAAACCATTACCTTCTATATATCAGGTATTTAGTGAACCTGCATTAATGATACTCTTTCCTTATCACAAGCAATCTAAATAGCTGTAAATTGAGAAACGTACACATACTTATATAAAATACTATTTAGCAGTATCGACCAAAATATATTTTAACCACTTAATAACTATTATTGCTAGGTAATAATGCGCTGAATTTTTGCGCGTAGCTGGAGTAAAATAAGCATTCAAAATCTGTGCTATGATCCATGCAAACGGATGATGGAAATGTTTCTTATCTTTTTGAAATAAATCTTTTATAAATCTGTCCTTCTTATGAATGCTTTTCCAGTACATATAAATATTTTGAATCAAAAATGAATGAATTTTCCATTAGATAGACTTGAATTAGTGAGTGAGTCCACGTACTAGAACCTGCCCAGATAACATGTAAGCTTACGACAAGTTTTCACTTGCTTAACTTTCAATTTTCGATGACAAGCTTGACAGTAAAAGGTTATGACAACGTTATTGTAACATTTACGGCAACAAGGCTAACAGTATTAACCTTGAGACAAGGTTACCGTAGCATTTACGGCAACGAGGTTTACAGAACCTTCACAATGAAAACTTTGTAACAAGGTTATTGTTGCATTTACGGTGGCCTCCTATATTTTTGGAGTGATTCAGCTTCCATCGTTTATTAAGTATTTTTTTTTTGGTTTAACTGCCATTGCGCTATTCTGGCATCGAGCGCCATTGTTTTGTTGTGTCGTGTGCGTTTGTGCTGTGTTTGAGCTGTTTGAAACATCTTTCATGTAAAAGTGAGTACTACCTAATTTTTATTGTTGTAGGAAAACAGTGATATCATTAATAAAGATTGAAAACAGGATTGGAGATAGGACCGCTCCTTGCGGTACTCCTATCCTTATTGGAAGTATATCTGACGTAAATGTATGTTTTAAATTATTATTTACTGCAGAAATTTGAACTAGTTGTGTTCTTTCTGATAAATATGAAAGGAACCATTGTAATGCTACCCTCCTAACACCAACAAAATCTAACTTCTGCGTGAGGATATCGTGCTGTACACGGTTTAAGTCACAAAACTACGCTTTTGTAACTATGCTAACCGAAATTAACCCATTTCTAATTATTGCGCTGTTCCATCTAGACACCCCCTCTCTGGCCAATTGATCTGCCCTCTCAGTACCGATTGTAACTAGGTGAGCCCTAGTCTAAAAAAGTTTTACACCACCCTCACGTAACATATCCCAAGTATCCAATAGCAAATCAGTCGGATTTTTTTTAAATGCCCAAACGCCTCTCATGATTAAGCTATCAGTTATAAATCGCACTTCCTGGATAATTCCCATTCGCAACTATATCACGTACTGCTTAATTTATTGCGACTAATTCTGCCTGAAAATTATTTATAATTTTAATTTTACCTTTTGATTATATATTTCAATAACCCCATTATAAATAACAAAAGCCGTTCTTATATCACCCTCACCGAGCCCCCTATATCTACTCGCCTTTCTAAATCGCCAAGTTCTAATCTAATTCCCGTTGTTGTAAGAAAACCCTCAAACCCTAGTTTATTCCCTGGTCCCAATCGCGAACCCTGCGGATAACTCTCAGTAATTTCCTGTATAATACTAATTTCCGGTTCCTCAATTATTGCGACACTATCTGAGAAATATCCACTAGCGATTCTAACTAAATTAATTACCTATGCAACTTTTAGGCTTTAATTGTTAATCGGCTATAGTTTTTGACTACCAGGTATTATCAAAACCACTTTTTCTAACCTGGCGGTTTTAACAAAATTTACAACCCTAATATCTATCGCATCTACAGTTGATTTACCCCTGCTAAATCCATATTGCCCTAAATTCTTAGCACACTGTGCATAAAAGCATAAAAATATTATATTTGTAATCAAGCTATCTAATGCCTTTCCGATAACCGGTAATATGTAGACTAATAATAGGCTTATAACTACTTGGACCGTCGTATTAGTTTTACTCAGTCTAGGAATAATCTTAGTTAACACCTTTCGAGCAAGTCGGAAAAATGGGTAT